>VDFB02098433.1:166018-294860 GCA_007258455.2 Sequoia sempervirens | reverse complement strand
CATTACCTTGAGGGTAATATGGGGTTGAAAAGCGATGTTGAATATGGAACTTTTCACACAGCTCTTGGACGTCTTGGTTTTTGAAAGACCTGCCATTATCTGTGATGATTGACTGGGGTATCCCATATCTACAAATGAGATAATTAAGAATGAAAGATGATATTTGCTTTCCAGTGATTGTGGTTAAAGGAACTGTCTCCACCCATTTTGTAAAATATTCGGTTGCTGTGATAATGAACTTGTGTCCATTAGATGAAGATGGGTGAATTTTCCCTACCAGGTCTAATCCCCACTGACAAAAAGGCCATGTAGTTGCAAATGGATGCAACTCCTGTGCTGGTGCATGTATAAGATTGCCATGGATCTGGCATTTTGAACATCTTTTGACAAACTGATAAGATTCTTGTTCCATGTGTGGCCAGTAATACCCCAAACGAAGGAGTTTCTTGGCTAAAGATAATCCACTTGAATGTGTTCCACAAATTCCTTCATGGACCTTGTGTAAAGCGGAAGCGGATTCGTCATGTTCTAAACAATGTAAAAGAGTACCATCTAGGCCTCGATGGTAAAGGGTATCAGCAATAATGGTATGTTTGGCGGATTGGCGTATGAAGTTGCACTTTTGGTTGTGAGAAAGATCTGGTGGTAAGATATTATCTTTCAGATAAGTATAAATTTCTCCATAAATGGAGGATTGGGCACTATCCAAAAGGCTTATGGTTTGGGATTTGGGATTAGCGTATGCAGGGTTTGATACTTGTTCTACAATAAATCAATAACGATCTCGCATTTCAGGCATTTGTAGAAGAGATGCTATTGTGGCCATGGCATATGCTGCTTTGTTCTCTGATCTTGGTATCTGCTCAAATTTGATTTCTATGAAGTACTTTCGTAGGTCATCCACCAGCCTCTTGTACAAAATCAGTGTGTCATCCTTAGTTTGATAATCATTGTTGACTTGATAGATGATTAACTGGGAGTCTCCATACACCTGTAGTTCTGTGATTTTCCATTCAATAGCCACTTTAATTCCAAGGATCAAAATTTCATATTCTGCCACATTGTTAGTGCAACGAAAGGTAAGCCTGTATGATCGCGGGATTGTGTGCCAAGAGGTGTGACAAATAGAATTCCTGCTCCTGATCCATGTTGTGTGTAGGATCCATCAAAGTAGAGTTGCCATGGTTGTGTTGTGACATTGAGGATATCTGCATCAGGAAATTCCATGGTCATATGATGACTGTCAGATAATGGAGCTTCTGCTAATTGATCGGCGATGGCTTGTCCTTTGATAGCTCGCCTTTCCACATACTGAATATCAAACTCACTGAGGAGCATGACCCACTTTGCCAACCTTCCTGTTAAAGCTGCTTTGCTCAGTAAATACTTGAGAGGATCAATTTTTGCAACAAGCTTGATAGTGTGAGTAAGCATATAGTGTCGCAATTTTTGTGTTGCAAATACTACTGCTAAGCATGATTTTTCAATGAAGGTGTAGTTTACTTCATGTCCATTGAGTGTCCTGCTGATATAGTATATAGCCTGTTCCTTTCCTTCTTTATCCTCTTGTGCTAGCAAGGCTCCTAAAGAAATGTCTGTTGTTGCAATATATAACAATAATGGCTTGTCTTCACTGGGTGGTACCAAGATTGGTGGCGTCATCAGATAATGCTTGATTTGATTGAAGGTACTCTCACACTGTTCATCCCATTTGAAAGGCACATTTTTATGCAAGAGATGGTTGAACGGATGACATCGATCTGCTAGTTGGGAGATGAATCTTCTGATGGACTGTAGTCGGCCTTGTAGAGATCTTAATGTGCTGATATTCTTAGGAGGTGGCATTTCCATAATGGCCTGGACTTTTGCCGGATCTACTTCAATTCCCTTTGTAGAAACTATGTATCCTAGGAGCTTTGCTGATGTTACTCCAAAGGCACATTTCTTTGGATTCAATCTGACTTTGAATTTTTCCAACCTGTCAAATATTTTGGCCAATATCTCTAGATGTCCTTCCCTGGTGTAAGATTTGGCTAAGATGTCGTCCACATAGTCCTCCATGAAGGTATGCATCATGTCGTGGAAGATTGTTGTCATAGCCCGCTGGTATGTAGCTCCTGCATTCTTTAACCCAAAAGGCATGACGTTCCAGCAAAAAGTGCCCCATGGACATGTAAAGGCTGTCTTTTCTTGGTCTTCAGGAGCTATCTTGATTTGATTGTATCCTGAAAATCCATCCATGAGTGATAGCATTTTATGGCCGGCTGTGAGATCTACAATCATGTCTATGTTTGGCAAAGGAAAATCATCCTTTGGACATGCTTTATTTAAATCCCAGAAATCAGTACATATTCTGATGGTGTTATCCGGCTTTGAAATAGGCACAATGTTGGATATCCATTCCGCATAGTCAATAGATCTGATGAATCCAGCATCTAGTAATTTCTTCAAGTCATTTTTCACTAATAATGCAACATGTGGATGCATTTTTCTCAGCTTCTGTTTTACTAGTTTAGTGCCAGCTGGTAAGGATAAGTGATGCATAATGAGATCTGTGTCCAAGCCTGGCATGTCAGAGTATGACCAAGCAAAATTGATGCATCGTTCTTCAAAGAATTTGATAAAATCTGGCTTTTCTGTATCTGTCATGGATGCGGCCAGGTGTAATATTCTTGCTTTTTCTGCTGTGCCAATATTAATAGACTGTGTGGGTTCTATTAACACTGATGATCTTTCATGGTAATGTTGCGGGAGAATGTCAAACCTTCCATCCTTTGGTGCCTCAATGAGGTTTTCGCCATCGGATGCGTTCTTTATTTTTACTATTTTAGGATCAAATACTGCCATAGAATGGTTTTCACCATTAGATCCATTTTTTTCTTTCATATTTTTGCAACTGGAAGGTTTGGCATCCTCCTGCCTAAAAGCATCATTAAAAGAAGTATTGGTAGAACAAGCATCGGATTCCTCACAGCAAAGGTAGTTAATAATGGAGGAATCATTGTCAAAAATAGGGAGATTAATAGGATGTTGGGCTTCCCATTCGATAAGTTCGGGATGTAGTAAAGGCAATGAATCATTAGATGGGTTGAGGTCAGCGATTGTGAAAGCTCGGACGGAAATGTCGTCTAGGTTGTCTATGGTTATGTCGAGGCCTACAAAGGTATTTTCTTCCACATCATTTATCTCAATCGAATGTCCGTTCATCTTCACTTGAGTCATCGAAATTTTGCGTTTCAAAGACAATAGGATTAAAACTTGAGCTTTGACCCTCCTCGTGATTGGGGGTATACTTTTTGATAATATCAATCTGAATATCTTCATAGGAAACTTCTGATAAGTTGTCCCACTCATACTCATTTGAATCTGTTTCAGAATTATCTCTTATTTGAAGAATACGCTCCACAGTTTTATTGGTGATTTCTGCTCTTGCTTTTTCTATGTATCCTAGTCCAGTTTTATCCTTATGTTGGAGCGTAAGAGGCTGGATTGGTTCTGTTATGCCTTGTTTCCTTAACCCAAGAGGTCCCTGTCCTGAATATCCCATCTTCTCAAGAATAGTTTTTCCTTTCCCATATTGAGTTGTCTCTATGATGTTACTTGTGGAAGCGGGGGCTTCCTCATCCTTATAAAGCCAATTTAGTATGGCCTTATCTTCTGATTCTTCATCTAAGCTCCCAACTTTTACAAATCTGCCATCTAATGCTGTTGTAGATTGTTGTGAAGTGTGGGTGTTTGTGGATGGTTGTCCATGTGTTTGTAAGGAGGATAACATTTGTGATAGATGGAATGAGTGTCCAACACCATATTCACTAATTCCTTTGTCACTTATATGTACTTCTTTGGTGAATTGATGTGAGAGTGGAGCCAATTGTTCTTCAACATTTGAAGGGTTAGATTGTGCCACCCTTATCTCTTGTGATCTTTGTTGTTTTGGAAGCCACTTTGAAATGAAGCTTTGTGTTGCTCACTATCTGATGTGCCAACTTCTCTATTGTTAGGTATGAATGTATCCTGAGATGTCTTCAATGTATGACAAGCTTGGGTGTCATTGTAGTCTGCTGTGATTGTTACCTCCTGTCCATTGACGGGAAATTTTAGGCATTGATGATAGGTAGACGGTACTGCTTGCATATCATGGATCCAAGGGCGTCCCAACAGTATGTTGTATGTCAGTTCCCTATCTAAGACTTGGCAAACCATTTTTTGGACAATAGGCCCAACTTGAATGGGTAATATGATCAATCCTGTAGAGGACCTTTCTTCTTCATCATATGCTTTGATTGTGATTTTTCTTCTGGTATCAATGGCTTCATCTGAGTATCCTAGTGCATGAATCAGCTTTAAGGTACAAATATTTAAACCAGCCCCTCCATCTATCAGGACACGTTTTACACGATGTTTATGGATAAGGACTTCAATGTGAAGGGCGGAATTATGCGGATGGGTGAGTGATACATCATCATGTTCGGAAAAAGAAAGGCAATGAGGTGCAGATAGATGTCCCACCATAGCTTGGAATTGACACACATCCAGATTGTTAGGTACTGTAGTTGATACGAGAGCTTGTTCAAGAACCTCTTTGTGTGATGGGGAAATCTTCAAAAGTTCCAAGATTGATATTTGTGCCGGTATTTTCTGCAATTGATCGATGAGATTATATTGATTGGAGGGGGATCCACTGATGGGGATGATATTGATGCTCCTTTCAATATAACTTTGGATTGTGCCCTTGTTGTGGCATTAACCGGTTGGTACTCTTGTTTCCCTTTGAGTGTGACTACATTGATTTGGTTTTCGGATTTGTCCATATGTTGTACCAATTTGGTAGATGTAATGTCGTTGTTCTTGGTTGATTTGATTGCATAACTCTTCATCCTCTTTGGCAGCAGAAAAACAAAGGATTGTTGCGTCATAAACATAACCAACGTTCTTACCTTTGGTGTTTGCGGAAGAAGATTCTCCCTTTTGATAATTGGGTAGAGGATTTTTGAATGTTGTATGATCCTTGTTTGTTTGAGGGCCCTCTACGAATACTTTCTTTTGATCTATGAGGTCTTGTACCACATGTTTTAATTGCCAACAATTTTCAGTCATGTGACCTTTATTTTGATGATAGTGACAGTAATGTAAGTCATTCCACCATGATGGTTTGACTTGAGGGTCCCAATTTCTAGCTTCTTGCACGTGAATGAGTTTTTCGTTTAAGAGTTCTTTGAGGACTGATTCCAACGATTGTCCTAATGGCGTGAATTTTCGTTTATTGGAGGGTCGTTGGAATGATTGGGTTTTCATTTCTCCACTGTTTTGATTATTTCCTTGATCACTACTTTGTTTGATATTAAAACCATTGTTTTGTTTGTTTGTAGTAGTTGGTGTCAAGGTGAATACTGGTTTAGATGTATGTGCATCGATCATGGTATCAGTATTCTTGTTCTTTTGCCAAAATCTTGGCTTTTCGTTGTTGCTGTTAGAGGAATGGTTATTGTTTGAACCTTCAGTGAAATGTTTGATTGTTCCTCTTTTGATTAGAGCCTCTTCGATTTTAAGCCCTTTTTCGATAACTTGTTCAAATGTGGATGGAATTGTAAGTCCAATCTGTAGTTCATGTCATCTACTAAGTTATCAATGAACATCTCTATCTTCTCCTCTTCAGGAATAGATCTAGGGTATTTAGCAAATAGCCTTCTCCATCGTTGGAGAAAAGAGAGAAACTTTTCGCCCTTTGCTTGTTTGGTGTTGTAAAGTTCTTTTAAGGTTACCCCATGTTGGATGTTGAATGAGAAGTGTGTTATGAACCTATTGATTAGTTCCTCAAAGGATTGAATTCCAGGTTCTAATTTAGAAAACCACTCCATGCAAGTGTTTCCTAGGCTTCTTGGGAATAACCGTAATAAGTAAGAGTCCTCGTGTGCGAACTCTATGCTCATAGCTCGAAATTCTCGTACGTGGTCAAACGGATCAGTTCTCCCATTGTATTTGTTGTATGTTGGGTACTCACAATACCTTGGAAATGGTATCATGTTGATGCTTGAGTCAAATGGATAAGGGCAAATGTCTTGTAATAGATACCTCTTTGTTGGCCCTTGTTGGATATTCTGGAATTGTAATTGTAACTGTTGGATTTGTCTTGTCAAAGCATCTATTTGATTTGGATTCTCTATATTAGTTGAGTTAGGTGTGGTTGCTTCCTTGAGTTGATTGACATCAAAGTCTTTAGGAAGCTTAGCACCTTTGTCAGCTAATAAGAGAAGATACTTTTCCATGTCTTGCTCTAGCATCTTTTCCATAAATTTATGGAAATGAGGGTCTTGTTGCACTTTCTCGATTTCTTCTGCAGTTATTTCCTTCTCATGTGAGTTAATAAGAGGATCAGTGTTGATATATCATCCCCAAGGGTTTTCTTCAGTCATGGCTGCTATTTTTTCATTTTCTTGTTCTTGTTGTTTTTGATATGCTGCTCGTGTGAAGATAGGCATACAAACGTTAAAAGGTTTACCCTAGACTTTGATCTTGGATTTGATTGGATAAGTGTCAAGTTTGTTGATTTAAAATCTGATTTTGTTTTGTCTAGTTTCGTGATGAAAGGATGATAGAATCCTTGATAGGGAAATTTTGACAGAAAATCTCAGATTTTGGTGATAACGACACTATGCAAGATGCTGCAAGATCTAGGTATAGGGGTAAAGCTTTTCTTTTTGTATGACTATTGTGTTCTGGACTGTAAAAAAAAATTATTTTGAACTGATAGAAACCTTGTATTTGATATGGGCAAGCTGACAAAATTCCCTATTAACTCTCTATTTTTCAGGTTTTATGGCGCGCTAAAACAGATACCAGGGGCGCTAAAACAGAGACTAGGTGCGCTGAAACAGAAATCAGGCACGCTAAAACAGAGACCAGGCGCGCTGAAACAGAGACTAGGCGCGCTGAAACAGAAATCAGGCGCGCTAAAACAGAGACCAGGCGCGCTAAAATAGAATCTAGGCGTGCTAAAACAAAGATACAAAGCGCTGAGATAGAAACCGGGCGCGCTGAAACAGATTCCGGGAGCACTAAAACAGATACCAAGCGCACTGAAACAGAAACCGGGTGCGCTAAAACTATGACCTGAAGGGGTTTAAGACAAAAAAAAAACTACCTTATTCTATGAAACTCACTTGGTCTGGTATCATATTGGATGGCCGATTGTGGGATGTATTCAGAACGAATTCTCTGACTATGATTGTGATGTTGCCTAAGAGCTCTTCTTTGAAAGTATGCTTGTGAGTCTAAGGGAGCTACGGCGTAGTCGTCTGTATAACCTCTAGAGAAATCGTGATACCTATGAATAAAAGTTTGATGTTGGAGTAGAACTTTCCTGCTTTGATATAGAAACCTTTGTTTTCTTAGGAGTTGTTTGTAGGCAAGTGTCCTCTTTGGTTTTCGGATTCGTTTTGGCAAGAGATTTCTTGACAAACTTGGTGTATACCCAATCTCGAATCATGAGAAATTCACAAGTGTTTTGATTTTTATTTTATTTTTTAGGATTTTTGTGATGATCTTATCTGAGTTTAATGATAGAAAACATAGCAATCAAGAATAGAGTGGTTGTATTTAAAATCCTAGAATCTAAACAAGTAGTGTATGTTCTCAAGAATCAATGATTCTTCTTGATTTTTACTGGTTTGATAACAAAATAAGACAATTTAAACAGACTCACTCTTAGAGACAAAAGGTCATCATTATATACTCGAACGGCCCACAGCTTGGAATTGCGTCGACTCACACAGCCATGTCACCCCCTAGAGGGCACCCGTGTTTTTGTCTTTTCCAGGTGCGTACTCAGAGTGACGGAAGTGGATACCGGATCCCCTGAGAAAACAATCCTTGGCAATTATATGGTGAGTGCTTGAGGGTAGATTCTTCCCCGCCCCTGCACCGCTGAGTATTACAATGTTCGAAAATTGACAAGCGTGCTTCTAGTTCTAAGTTCTTAGATAGGGTTTCCGTTCGGAGCGACAAATGGATAAACTCCCTCGAGAGACCTCCCAATCTTTAAAACAAATATTTTGGGGATGGTTATCCTGCGCACTTCCGTTGAAAGAGGATTTCCCCAAATTCACATAAATTTTAAAGTGGGTTGGAATACCATGGCTTTTGGCTGTCCCCACTCAGGTCGTTCCCGTAGGGTGAGTACTTTTTCCCACTACGGCAGGCCTGTCTAAAGGTTTTAACAAAAGCATAAAATTGCATAAAGTAAATGGTGAGTCTGGTATTCTGATGCACCCAGTTAAGGGGAGAGCATAAACCTGTCACCCAAACACAGCAAGATTTTGTTCTTTTTAAGCCCAAAAGACAAATGATTTACTTCTAATGGAGATATTGCTCCATGACAAGCAAGATGTTCAATTTTTAAAACCTCAAAAGAAGTGTGATGTTTCTATCCTAGGATTGGTACATTTTTAATCCATTTCTATCCTATGATTGGTAAATTTTATCCATTTCTATCCTAGGATTGGTAAATTTTATTGTTTCTACCCTAGGATTGGTAAATTTTAACCAAACAGAAAGAAATAAATGAAATCTGGCCGCGGACGCGTCGGATCCAGATGAAAGAAATGACTTTAAATGAAAAGAAGTGGCGCGCTGGAACAGAAACCAGGCGCGCTAGAACAGTGACCGGGCGCGCTGGAACAGAAATCCGGCGCGCTGGAACAGTTATCGGCTGCGCGCGCTAAAATAGAATCCTGGCGCGCTGTAAAAACTCTCGATCCCGCGAAAACTTTTACGCCGATTCCTGTACGACAAGATTTTCAAAAATTAGCAAAATACGGGGTATTGCCCCACGGTGGGCGCCATTTTGTAAGCTGTAGAATGGGGGAAACAAGCTAAACTATGCATCTACGCTTCTAAATAAGATAATTGTATCTAAAACTCAATGAATTTAAACTAAATTAAACTAAAAAGCTTCAAAATGCTATCCTATTGCTCTCTAACTCTAAAGACTTCTCTAATTTACTTAGCTCTCAGATTCTTAAGCTAATTAAACTATTAAGTGACACTTAGAGAATGAGAAATGAGATTATGCTACTCTATTTTAATCTAAATATGCAAACTCTATGCTAATGGCAGCCATGACTGCAAATGCTGATGCTGGATGGATGCTGGATGGTTGCTGGATGATTGTTGGATGAATTGGATGCTTGAGTGCTTTGGAAACCTGCAGAGTAAGATTACATTAGTTGGGATCCTTTTTGTGTAGCCCAAGAGCTGTATTTATAGCTTTCACGGCAGCACAATTGTACAGGAAACCGGGATGAGGGGCTGTGATTTCTTCTGGAGAATCCAAAGGCATGGGATGAGAAGAAGGAGCTGATCATGGAGAATGGTTTCTCCCCATGAAAACACCAGGCAAGATAAGAGGGAAGGTGGGTGGAAGGTTGTTGAGAGATCTTCCTGCAGATTTTCCCTGAAGCTTTCCCGTGAATGGCAGTGCCATTAATTTGATTGGTGAGAAATAAATATTTATTGGTGAGGGAATAGTGCAAACTTTATGCAATAAATTTAAATAATTTTAATTTATTTAAATTTAGCAAAAATGAGGAATAAATAATTTAATAAATCAAACTATAGGGTTTGGTTTTATTAAATTAAAGGAGAGTGATAATTAAATAAAAGATTTTTGACAATCTTTATTTAATTAAGAGGAAATGTGAAATTAAATAACACGAATTATTTAAATTGTGTATTCAATTTTAAGATAGAAGAAATAATGATAATAATTAAATAAAACAAAGTTTTTAATTTTGTTTATTTAATTAAGAGAGAATTAATGTGATAAAAATGATAATAATTAAATAAAACAAAGTTTTTAATTTTGTTTATTTAATTAGGAGAGAAAAATAGGAGATTTGATAAATGAACTTAATATAAATAAATATTTCTATTTATTTACTAAGTAGAGGAATTTAAGGTTAATTAATCAAATAAGGCGTATTCGATTAATTGGATTCTCCAGACCATTTTTAGGTGTCTACAGTTTGCGTATGGATTAATTTTAAAAAATTTGGAGTTGTGGTGGTATTGCTTGAGGACAAGCAATTTTGGGAAGGGCGGATTGTAATGTCCCCTTCTCAAAACTAATCTTTTCAGTGACCGTTGGCCTTTTCCAGATGACCCGAAGGCTAGTCGGAAGGTAAAATTAGGGTTTCCTATTTTGAAGGATGTTCTTGCTCAGGGTTGGTTGATTCAATGGCGGATTCTTTCTGGGTTTTCAGAGAGCTTCGTAGTGGTATGTTCTTCTTAGCATTCTGAGCATCTTCAAGAATTTACTATTTTTAGTAAATTCTATTTCTGGCAGTAAACTAGTTGGTCTTAGGCACAGTTGACTTTCCTCTTCGGCTGACTCATTTGGCGTATTCAGACTCTGGCCTCGAGATGCAATTTGAGGTGATAAGTTGAATTATTTTAAAGAAGTCATGTTTAATGTTATATTTTAACATTGACCCCTTGGCCTAGCAACTTTACTTTAAGTTGTGTTAAAAAGAGGTTCTTTATGGGTGGGCGCCTCATTAAAGGAAGTAATTATGTTTTTATTAAAAGATTTATTCCAAGCAAAAGTGGACGCCATTTTCAATGAAGGAATAAAGTAATAATTAAAATATTGCTTGGGAAAGTGGGATGCCATCTATTGGGGAATTAAGGTTTGACTCAAAAGAAGATTAGGGTTTCGAGAAGGTCAACAGGAAACTCCATTTTTAGCATCTTTGGTCTACAGTATTGTTACTCTACCGAAATGGTATTGGATTGCTTCGAGGAATGAAGGCCTCCTAGCTCGGGCATTGCTTCTTGCTTGCAACACAGCAACTAGTGATGAGATAGTGTAAATTGTGAGTTTTGCATTGGGTTTTGAGCATTGTATTTAGCTTATGCATTGTTAGATCAGTTTTGCATATTAGTGGTTTTCCAGATAATGCATTGTTAGCTACAGCAGATTTGTGTTTTTATTCATAAGTCAAAAAACAACAAAAAAATTGTTCTGGGTATTATCCCTTTCTCATTGTTAGGTCTAGGCGTCATCTTTCTCAAGTTTGCAGATTTTATATTGGTGGCTGTGATTTTTAAAGGAAGATCGCCCCTTTCTTGAGGGTCGTACTTTCTACTTTGCATTGGAATCTATGCATAATTAATACATGGCTTTTAGACCTATTTTCAATGTTCTATCCTAGGCGCATTCTTTATTAGGGAGTGTTGCATTTTGTTTCAAGTCAATCGGATGAGATAAGAGTGAGATATGAGCATGTGAGTGAATTCATAGGTTGTTGGTTTTCAATTTAAAAGTGCAGATTTGTGAAAAAATAGAATTATTATTTGGTCATTGAGAGATTTATTGATTTGGCATCTATAATCAAGCCAAGGAGAGTTCCTATATGATATAATGCTAATCTTTCAAATTCCTATGCTCTTAACAGGTGAATAATCTTCATTTTGTAAACTAACAGTAGTACTGGCAGTAATTCTCAAGCTTGTTCGATTCTGATTTGTAATGCTCACTTTTCATTGTGAAGTTGTTTGTAATAGTTACATCTCTGCCCTATGGTAGCTACTTTCCCACTTTGTGGTTAGAAAGCACATTCTGGGCGTTGAGTACTTTCAGCATTTTAGTTATTTCTTTCAAGCATTGTAATTTGTAATACTCTGCCATATGGTCGCCTCAACTCCATACTGGATTGGGTAGCACATACTTGGTGTCAAGTTCCCATTCAGTACTTAGTGTAGAAGACCCTCTAACCATATGCTCGCCATCATCGGCGCCATTCTTGGTTAGAGTTCTTGCATAAGCATTTTGATTTAGATCCTCTGACCAATGCTCACACCTTGCCCACATTGAGATCCTGGTATGTACATTCTGGTTAGAGTTGCTTTAGCACGTTTTGGTTTAGTTGCTAACCTTAACAGGTGCATTGGTTTGTAAACTTGCAATTAAAAAACGAAAAAATTTGGCTCGGAATATTTCATGATCCCAAGGATAGGAAAATCAAAAGTGAGAATGGAACTTTAATCCTTGAGGTGACAAGAGATAAAATTATGGAGGTGTTTAAATTGAACCCCAATTATACAGTCAGCATCAATTGTGTAGATTTATACAATGAGTATGAGAAAAACAAATATGGGTACTGTTATCACCTGAGATTGCACCCTATTGAACCTGATGTTCAACACCTCAGTGTAACATGGGAAGACCTCTAAATATGTGGGTTTCTCGTAAATAGAGGTCAAGCTTCGAAGAAGGCTGGCTTCCTATGGTGTCACCTAACTACTGATTTTGTAAATGAAAATGGGAGAAGGAGAATATATTAAAACTAATGAAAACACTATCTCTATGGTGATGCACCAAAATTTACTAAGATTACATGTAACACAGTTTACACACACAATTTAGTCAATGACAAAAAGTGGTGCAGGAGCACCTGGGAAAAATACTAGGTTTATAGAAGTTTTGATTGAAGTTCAAAATTTTGTTGTGTTGTTCATAAGGTCATGTAGACCATTTATTGTTGATCTAAGGGATGTTTTTTATCTTTGGGAAAGATGTTGTCAAGAGTTAAATTGTTTTAGAACATCATTTTGGTTAAGTTGTCAAAAATTGCTAAAGTTTAGAAAACACAGTGGGTTTTATAATTTGCATCTTTAGGTCATCTAAAGGCTCGACCCAAGAAGCTCAACTATTTTATGAGCATATTTAAATGTTTCCTTGACCTTTATGGAAGGTTGGAAGTTCATTGTACGGACTGTGTTTTTGGAAGTTGAAGAAAAACAGTGTTTTTGCCATTATTTTCTGGTTTTTGTTCAAGAATAGTGCTAAAATGGATTGATCAAGGAATTTAGGCCTGTGTAGGATGTAGAGTAGTGTTTTTAAAATCTTTTTGTATTTATAGATAGTCATTTTATTCCTTTTCAAGCATTGTTTGTAAATATTTTGGAATTCACCCTGTTGTTGGCCTGAAACAGGCAGTTTTGATAAAATGGAGGTTTAGAGCACCTTCCCATAGTACAAATTATACGGCCTTTTGGGAAATGTTCCTAGGCTCCATGCTTGTACATATGGTAGAATTTAGGAGTTGTGTGGTTGCAGGAGTTGCTAGTAAGATGATGCCCTAGGCAAGCCAGTGCAGGTCCGGCTAGGGAAGGCAGTGAGAAAAAGACTCACATCTTGCAGGGGAATTGAGATTTTTGAGAAATTCCTTTTGGTGAATTTTTTTGAGGGTCCTAGAAATGTATGGTAATCAGGAGGAGGGTTTATCAATTCATTTGATGGGAGAACTTTCTGACAGTCTGAAATAGCTTTGAAAAGCTTAGAAACCCTAGGGTTTTTGACCATTTTTGTGTGTGGGCAGTGTACGAGCTGTGTAGACTTGAAACCCTAAAAATATTTGAGGTGTGGGCATGAGAAACTCAAACCCTAATCAAAGAACCTAGATCCTTTGGTGGGTTTAGAAGAAAATTGCATTTTATCTCTATTCAGAGGCCTAATTGGGGCTATAGGCTTGTAGCCTTTTCAAACCCTAGGAGAGGATCTTGTGAAAGCGATGGTTATTTGGAGTCTTGTTTTGGAACAGGAACCCTAGTTTGATCATCTTGAAGCTATTACAATGTCTACACACCCCTGCAAGAATCAAGTTAAGTGTTGAGAGAAATTGGCCTTTAGGAAGATTAAGGGTCAATGGAGAGTATGTGGCGAAGCACCAAGGTTGACTTGGTAGAAGGAAAGCATGTTGATAGTGAGGTTGGTCAATAGAAGCAGTGGCACCTAGACCTGAGGCAGGACCACTAGGAAAAGGGGGAAGAGACACCTAGGAGTTCTTAGGAGCAAGGACTCAGAGCATGGGGCAATGAGTGCCTCATCCAACCCCATCCTATCAGATTGGTATCAGAGCAAGTTAAAGATTTGGGAAAGAATCTTGTATGTCAGACCCTGAGTCTAGTGATTCTTCCACCATGGTGACAAATGCAAAACTGGCCAAGATGGTTGAAGAGCAGGAAGAAGACAATAAACAATTGAGGGAAAGAATAGCCCAACTTGAGCAAGCAATGAGGAGTGCACAGTTTGAGGGAAGAATACCAAAGGAAGAAGAGATTGTAGAGGAAGATAAGACCCTTGCACCTGACCATGTTTTGAAGGAGGAGCCTTTCTTGAAGGCACTGAAAGCTTTGAGTGGGAAAGCACTTGAAGGCATACCACTGTTTAGTGGAAAAATGGAACCTGATCTAGTCATGGACTGGATAGAAGGCATGGAAAATCATTTTGAGTGTGATGGAGTCACTGAAGCACAAAAGGTGAAGGTTTCTAAGTCAATATTGAGAGGATCATCCTTGACATGGTGGAAGTTCATTCAGATAGAGAGGGAAAAAGAAGGCAAACAACCCATATCAACTTGGAAAGGAATGGTTGCCAAGGTGAAAGAAGCCTATATGCCAGATGACTATGAGATTCAATTACACAAGAAGAGGCAAAGTCTGAAGTAGAAAGACCAAGATGTAAACACTTACACTAAGGAGTTTCAAAAACTTTGCATGATATCTAATGTGATAGAGGATGAGAGTCTCAAGGTGGCTAGGTACCTTAATGGCTTGAAATGGAACATTCAAGAGGAGATGGCTTTACTAAGTCCCAAGACAGTACACCAATGTTATCAGTTGGCTAACAAGATTGAGGAAAAGAACAAGAGGAAGCAAGATCAGACTTCTAAGGGCAGAGGCAAAGGCAGAGATCAAAGAGATCAAAGAGGACAGCATGGCGGCTACCAAGGAAGAGGCAGTGACCAAAGAAGTCAAGGTGAGTCTAAACTCACAGAGCATGGAGGTGAAACATATTCTAGAGGAGGATATAACATAGGTAGAGGACATCAAGGAGGTTCAAACAAAGGAAGAGGAGCAGGCAGGAGCAATTCCTATTTTGCAAAAATGAAGTGTTATCATTGTAACCAACTAGGTCATCCTGCTTATAGATGCCCAGAGAAAGCTTCCTCATCTAGCAATGAAAAGAGAGTGGCTTATGCACAAGAGGACACCATGAGTCCCAAAGCATTTGAGATCAGTCATATAGAATATGAGGTAGGAGAGAATCTGATGTTCAACAGGGTTTTGATCAGACAACTGGTTAAAGAAGAACCAAAATAGAGAAGAGCTCTTTTTAGGGTAAGGTGTAAGATACTTGGTAAATTATGCAAGGTCATAGTAGACTCAAGTTCAACAAACAATATAATCTCAGAGGAGGCAGTAGCAAAACTAAAATTGGAGAAGGTACCCCACTCTAACCCCTACAAGGTCACATGGTTGAACAAAGGGCAGAGTGTTTTAGTGAATGAGCAAGTAACAGTGGAGTTCTCTATTGGAGGATATAAAGACAAGTTAGTTTGTGATGTTTTACCCATGGATGCATACCATCTACTACTGGGCAGACCATGGCAATATGACAGAAGTGTTATGTATGATGGGAAGGAGAATACTATTTCATTCAAAAAGGATGGAAGAACCTTCAAGCTGCAGTCACTGTCAGAAGAAGATGCAGGACATCCAAGACACCTAACATCATGTTGAGCAGTGGTAAGGAGTTCCTTAAGGACCTACACCAAGGGAATGAAGGATATGTGGTTGTGTTGCAACCTAAAGAGGAAGATAAGGCTGACAAGATAGTCCTACCAGAAGCAGTCCAAAGGTTGCTTGATAAGTACAAGAGCATAGTTAGTGATGTACACCTACAACTTTACCACCTAAGAGAGCCATAAGTCATCAATTTGACTTCATACCTGGAGCCTCATTGCCTAACAAAGCAGCATACAAACTTACACCTGAGCAGAACCTAGAGGTAGCTAGGCAAGTGCAAGAATTATTGGATCAAGGATTGATTCAAAAGAGCATCAGCCCATGTGCAGTGCAGTGGTTTTAGCAACCAAGAAAGGAGGTAAGTGGAGACTTTGTACTGATTCTAGGGCAATAAATAGGATCACCATTAGGTATAGGTTTCCTATTCCTAGAATTGAAGACTTGATGGATTGTCTTGGAGGTGCTCAGTTCTTCACAAAGTTGGATCTCAAGAGTGGGTACCATCAGATCAGAATTAAGGATGGTGATGAGTGGAAGACAGCTTTTAAGACAAATGATGGGTTATATGAGTCAAAAGTGATGCCATTTGGCCTCTCAAATGCCCCTAGCACATTCATGAGACGCATGAATGAAGTGCTAAAGGACTTTACAGGTATTATTTTGGTAGTGTACCTTGATGACATTCTCATATATAGCAAGACAGCAAAAGAACATTTGGAACATGTGGAGCAAGTTCTTAGAAGGTTGCAAGAGGAGAAGTTGGCAATCAATCTTGAGAAGTGTGAGTTCTTCGAGCAAGAGCTTGTCTACTTGGGTTTTGTAGTATCCAAAGGCTCATTAAAGATGGATCCAAGCAAGGTGGAAGCCATCCTAAACTGGCCTACACCAACCACAGCAACAGAGGTAAGGAGTTTTCATGGATTGGCCCAATTTTATAGAAAATTCATAAGGAACTTTAGTGGTATATGTGCACTAGTTCTAGACACAATCAAGGGTGGTTTGAAAACTAAGTTTGTGTGGACACAAGAAGCTGAGAAAGGGTTTGAGAAACTAAAACAAGAAGTGGCAACTCAACCAATTCTCCTATTACCTAGCTTTGACAAGTTGTTCACTGTTGAATGTGATGCAAGTGGAGTGGCAGTAGGAGGAGTGCTTAGTCAAGAGGGCAGGCCTATATCCTTCTTTAGTGAGAAGCTCAATGAAGCAAAGAAGAAATGTTCAACCTATGACTTGGAACTTTATGCTTTGGTTCAGTCACTTAGGAAATGGAGGCATTACCTTCTACCCAAGGAGTTTGTGGTTTTTACTGACAATCAGGCACTTAGTTTTATCAACACTTAAGAGAAGCTGAGTAATAGGCATTTGAAATGGATGGAATACATCCAAGCTTTTACTTTTACCATCAAGCATAAGAAAGGACAAATGAATAAGGTGGCAGATGCATTGAGCAGGAGATTGTTGACAGTCCAAGAATACAGCTCAAGAGCATTGGCATAGAGAGTTTCAAGGACCTATATGGAGAGGATGAAGACTTTTCAGAGGCCTATAAGGTATGTTCTAACTTTGAAAACCATTTCCATAGCCAATACTCAAAGTATACTTTGCAAAGTGGGTTGTTGTTTAAGGGCAATCAGTTATGTGTTTCAAGAGGGTCAATGAGGGAAAATTTGATTCAAGAAAAGCATAATGGTAGTCTTAGTGGACATTTTGGTATCAATAAGACCTTAGAGCTAGTACAAAGATTCTATTATTGGCCTAAGTTGGCAAGAGATGTTAGAAGATATGTGGAACAGTGTGTTGTGTGCATGAAAGCTAAGGGAGGAGCTAGCAATGTTGGTTTACATCAACCCCTGCCCATTCCTAACAGACCATGGGAGTGTGTGAGCATGGATTTTGTGGTTGGCCTTCCTAAGACCAAGATTGGTTTTGACACTGTTTATGTTGTAGTGGATAGATTTAGCAAGATGAGTCACTTTATTCCCTACAAAACTACTCATGACGCTAGCTCCATAGCTCATCTATTTTTCAAAGAAGTTGTAAGGATCCATGGACTCCCTTTAAGCATTATTTCTAACAGAGATGTGAAGTTCATGAGTCATTTTTGGAAGACTCTATGGAGCAGATTGGGTACAAATCTATCATTTGGATCAGCTTACCATCCTCAGACCGATGGTCAAACAAAGGTGGTTAATAGGGTGCTTGGTAATCTCTTAAGGTTTCTAACTAAGGAATATGGACAGACATGGGATATGGTTATCTCACAAGCTGAATATGCCTATAATGATAGTGTAAACAGAACCACAGGGAAGAGTCCATTTGAAGTTGCGTATGGGATGCACCCAAGAGGAATTTGTGAGCTCAGAGACCTTGGATCTATGGAGAATAGGAGTGGACATGCAGAAGACTTTAGTCAAACCATGAAGGAGATTCAGGAGCAGGTCAAGAGGACAGTCACTGAGGCTACAAAAAAGTGAAGGAGAAGGAAGATATGTTAAGGAAAGATGTGCAATTTCTAGTAGGGGACTATGTTATGGTTCACCTTAACAAATCAAGGTTGTAAAAAGTAATGTCAACCAAGTTGTAGATGAAGAGAGTGGGTCCCTGCAAGATATTGGCCAAGTATGGGCAGAATGCATACAAGGTGGAGTTACCCACTGATCTAGGCATCTCACCAGTGTTCAATGTTGTTGATTTGATCAAGTATAAGGGGACAGTCAAGGATTTGGATCAGGATAGTAAGTAGATCTTCAAGGACATCAGCAATATGACCTTACCTACTCAGGACAAGCCTCAGGCAGAGAAGATCTTGGAGTCAAGGGTGAAGAAGGCCACAAGACACAAGGTGTACATGGAGCATCTTGTCAAATGGAAGAACAAGCATGAATATGAAGCTACCTGGGTAGAAGAAGTATACTTTAAGAAGCAAGGCATTGATATGTCTTTGATCTCTCTTAAAATTCCTTAGTTGGTTGTGCTAAGAGGGGGAGAATGGTGCAGGAGCACCTGGGAAAAATACTAGGTTTATAGAAGTTTTGATTGAAGTTCGAAATTTTGTTGTGTTGTTCATAAGGTCATGTAGACCATTTATTTTTTATCTAAGGGATGTTTTTGATCTTTGGGAAAGAGGTTGTCAAGAGTTAAATTGGTTTAGAACATCATTTTGGTTAAGTTGTCAAAAATTGCTAAAGTTTAGAAAACACAGTGGGTTTTATAATTTGCATCTTTAGGTCATCTAAAGGCTCGACCCAAGAATATCAACTATTTTAGGAGCATATTTAAAGGTTTCCTCGACCTTTATGGAAGGTTGGAAGTTCATTGTATGGACTGTGTTTTTGGAAGTTGAAGAAAAATAGCATTTTTGCCATTATTTTTTGGTTTTTGTTCAAGAACAGTGCTAAAATGGATTGATCAAGGCATTTAGGCCTATGTAGGATGTATATTATTGTTTTTAAAAGCTTTTTGTGTTAATAGATAGTCATTTTATTCCTTTTCAAGCATTTTTTGTAAATATTTTGGAATTCACCTTGTTGTTGGCCTGAAACAGGCAGTTTTGAGAAAATAGAGGTTTAGAGCACCTTCCCACCGTAAAAATTGTATGGAATTTTGGGAAATGTGCCTAGAATCCATGCATGTACATATGGTATAATTTAGGAGTTGTGTGGTTGCAGGAGTTGCTAGAAAGATGATGCCCTAGGCAAGCCAGTGTAGGTCCGGTTAGGGAAGGCAGTGAGAAAAAGACTCACATCTTGCAGGGGAATTGAGATTTTTGAGAAATTCCTTTTGGTGAATTTTTTTGAGGGTCCTAGAAATGTATGGTAATTAGGAGGAGGTTTTATCAATTCATCTGATGGGAGAAATTTCTGACAGTCTAAAACAGCTTTGAAAAGCTTAGAAACCCTAGGGTTTTTTACCATTTTTGTGTGTGGGCAGTGTACGGGCTGTGCAGACTTGAAACCCTAAAAATATTTGAGTTGTTGGCATGAGAAACTAAAACCCTAAGCAAAGAACCTGGATCCTTTGGTGGGTTTAGAAGAAAAATGCATTTTATCTCTGTTCAGAGGCCTAATTGGGGCTCTAGGCTTGTAGCCTTTTCAAACCCTAGGAGAGGATCTTGTGAAAGCAATGGTTAGTTGGAGTCTTGTGTTGCAACAGGAACCCTAGTTTGATCATCTTGAAGCTATTACAATGTCTACACACCCCTGTAAGAATCAAGTTAAGTGTTGAGAGAAATTGGCCTTTAGGAAGATTAAGGGTCAATGGAGAGTATGTGGCGAAGCACCAAGGTTGACTTGGTAGAAGGAAAGCATGTTGATAGTGGGGTTGGTCAATGGAAGCAGTGGCACCTAGACCTGAGGCAGGACCACTAGGACAAGGGGGAAGAGACACCTAGGAGTTCTTAGGAGCAAGGACTCAGAGCATAGGGCAGTGAGTGCCTCATCCAGCCCCATCCTATCAAAAAGCTTAGTTGAACACAACTCAATCACATATGTTTTCTGCATAAAGATTTCATGAAAAGGTTCATATGGCTACACTCCTAGAAGGAAGAAACAACTTCACAACTAGAGAGTACTACATTATAACACATTTCACAACCTACAAACTACATATTTGCTCTATGGAAAGGTGCTGAAATAAGACATAACCACACGAAATCATACAGTTTCACAAGCAATTTCATCAATTATACAAATGCACACAATTTAATAGAGGGATTGAAAAGTTAAATCACTTATACTCATTGATTTCAATGGTGAACACTGATATACATGCCTGTCATGAATTACAAAACAAAGCCTCTCTTCTGCAAAGAACTCCATGAGTTACAAAAAGCAGAAAAGCACCAAGTAAGAACTATCTACAAAAAAGGAAAAAAATGCCATATATACAAAAATATATCGGCCCCTATAGGCTTACAAAAATATCAGTTCATAAATATTTTCCCTTAGATCTTTAAATGAAATTAATTATGCATCTGATTCCATCCTCGTGTCCATCTTCGAATCTCCTTGTCAAGCTGCCTTGAATGCTTCTGAGTGTTACCATAAATGTAGATCGACTCTTCTACCAGCAGCGATCCTAGGTGTCACGGACTTGAGGCTTTCTCCTTTCTGCCAACTTTCTTCTTGCTCCAGATCCTTCCGCAATTTGACCTTTGCTGGAAACAGTCTTTGGTCTCCTCCTAGATTCTTACAGACGCCACCACCTATATATCGAACTTATCCATCGCTTTATTCATAGAGAAAATTCATATTGTTTATGTTCCATTGATCTTCTTTGTTGGGGTGGTCAATCAGTCAAATTGTCAAAGGTTTGTCTTTGGCTCCCTTTGATTGGTTGAATAGATGCCACGCAAGCTTCTTCGGGTGGTCAAAAAGCTCTTCATTAGAATGAATTGCATGTTGATGAGACACTAGCCGTGTCTCCCCGATGTGAATACACCTCGTAGCAGCTATCGACAAGACATACGACGATCGGCAAGACTTCATAGCGAATGCAAAAGTCATACTGATATCCATAGTGGTCGCTGAGACAATCGCTATCAGGAAGACCTTTTGTCGAAGTCAATATCCTTCGGCGAACTCATCTCATTGTCGAGGAGACCTTTTCCATCGGGGAGACCTTATAGCAAAGGTACCAACTTTCACCAAGACCTTATCCCTTCAGGAAGACATCTCCCCAAGCTCAACATTATGCCGAGAGTTCCATTCTTTTGGTGAGACTCCGCCTAGTCACCGGGACCTCATGCCGAATTCAAATCTTTCGCTGACGCCGCTTCATCTCGGCAAGACCTTTTCTATTAGGGAGAAATTATGCCAAAGGCAAAACCTTCGATGAGCTGATTTCATTTCAGGGAGACTCCACATGGTCATCGGGACGTCACAGCGAGGCCCTTCCTTTCTTCGTGATGACATTTCTTTTCACCGAGACCTCTCAGCGAATGTGAACCCTTCTCCCTAACGCCAGCCCTGCAAACAAATTTTGGCGTGACTTTCGCTGGCCGGGAAGAGGTAGGAAACTCATGGCAACCAAAAATTCTCTACAACCTGAGGATTTCGAATGAATATAACACAACAGCTAGTTTGCAAGACAACTGGAGGGTCTCAACGACTTTATCTCTGGGGAGTTTTGTTCTGAATCTTATTGAGGCAAGGCTTCCAATAGACCTCCTTTTGAAATAGCATCAGATGAAAACCTTCCCAATGAAATCCAAAGACCTGCATGTTGGGCTTAACCCTTGTGGGAGCCACATTTAATCCACGTGCTGAATTTAAAACATAATTTCCCCTTATTGAGCCCGTAGGTAAAAATTGGGTAACAGGTACAAGAAGAATGTGCTTGTTAGGCACAGAAAAGATGATAAGGGAGGATTTGGTCCTAAGGATTTGTAGCCCTTTGAATGTGAGGAATTTGTAAACTATTTCAAGAATACATATTATTACTTGAATCAAGTTTTGGCTCGTATTTTTTATGCAAGGTCGGCAATTGATCTGTTGGTGATGGTAATTGACATACAAAATTGGAATTCCAACAAGGGATTCGATTATACTGCATACATTGCAAAGAAAATGCATAAGGGATTGATTAGTTTGAAGGAGGGAAATGTTTTGTTACCTTTCCCACATTATTCTTTGTTAATGCACATGCTTCTATATGTTGGACAAGAAAAATGGAAGAATTTGAAGCTGAGGAAAATTGATGATGAAGGAAATCCTTTGCCCGT
The DNA here is from genome assembly GCA_007258455.2 of Sequoia sempervirens. Classification (NCBI taxonomy): domain Eukaryota; kingdom Viridiplantae; phylum Streptophyta; class Pinopsida; order Cupressales; family Cupressaceae; genus Sequoia; species Sequoia sempervirens. The sequence goes on along the minus strand of VDFB02098433.1, from coordinate 272,551 downwards.
CCAAATGTTGACACACATCTAGGACCAGAATTCTCCCCATTCTAATTATTTGTTGTTTTGCAATGTCATAAGATATAGTATTTTGGAAAGTTTGGATGTGGCACCCATTTACAGGCTTTCAAGAGTTATTAGGGATATCATGCACCCAAAGGATGTAGAAGGGTCACTTGAGAATCATAACTGGGTCGATTGGATTTTACATTCAAATTACATATTAATCAAGGCTTATGGAGCCAAGGTGGCAACTCATTTTTTACCCTTGTATGTCTCGGATAGATTGGAATTCGTGGAGTTGATGTGGAAACTTTATTTTATGGATAAGGAGCAATTCAGAACTCCTAGGAAGGGATTGATAGTAGTGCCACAATGTGCTTTTGCTTATTTCAAATCCACTATCAAGGAAGAATATGAGAAGTTTGGAATAATACTAAACAACCTCAGGATTTCAATTGATGAGGTTAGAAGTTTTGATCCAAAAGGTTTTATAAATGATATGAGGAGAAAGAAAGAATTATCTCGATTTTCTCATATATTCTTGTATATTGATGATGTACTAAGAAATTTGACAAGTAATAAAGCAATCACATCAAGGAAGAACGAATGGACTACTATGTGTGATATTGAAGAGGATATCATGAAAATAAATTTAGTTTATGTCAGCACATATGATGAAATTAAGAACCCTTTGGAGAAGTCTATGAAAAAATTGAATGATTATCAGAGTGGTGAATTTAAGGTGAAGGTCAAAGAAGATGATGAAAGAGAAAAATCCCTCTTAGAGAAACAACCTCAATCCATGGATATTCTAAAGTAGCCTTCAGAGATTGGAGGGAGAGATATTGAGGTAGTTGGGGAAGAACAGTTTGTAGAGCATGTTTCAGATGATGAGGAGGTGGAGATGAAATTCCCCTCACCTAAATTAAATGATTCTCTTGACATAGGGAACCCCCAAGATGGAATTATTAAATGGTAGTATGATGAGAAGGCCGATGATGATCCAAGAATCAAGGCTTGTGATGAATTTCTAGAGCAGATGATGCTTTTTTGCAAACAAAAGAGTTTAAAGAGTTCATCATCTAGTAGAGGAGTAAGGAGTTAAAAGAGATAATTAAAAAGGTTAAAGCTAGTGTGGATCCTTCATATCAAGAGGAAGCAGAGAAGGAAGAAGAAGAGAAGATTATGGCTGAAATAGCAGTCATTACCCCTGCTGAAGCTAGGAAACTTGTCATAGAGAGTGGAATCATGTTGCTTCTAGGGTGCACACTTACATAAACTATTACATTGGAGGAAATAAGGAAGGACCCTCAAGCTTCCATATCATAGGAACATTTTGACAAGTATTTGCAACAAGTTTTAGTTTGAAATTGCATGCTCTTGTAATTCATCCTGTGGCACATAACACTTGAAAACCTAAGGTTGTTAGGTCAGTTGGGGAGGTTCTAGGCTCAATGGTATTGAAGAGGGCCATAGATATAACCCCTGTTCATGATGCAAAACTAATTGTGCATGCTTCCATGCTTAGTGTTGACACTGCATGGATTTCTCAAAAGAAATATGATGCTTTGTTAAAATATTGTAATATTATTTTAGATGAATGCAATAAAATGAGAGCCACATCACAAGCATCTCAGTAAATAAGGGTATTTCCCTCACCCCCCTCATCCTCTTTAGAGTTGTTAGCTCAAGATAGAGAAACCCTTGCATTGAGGATTCAGAGCTTAAAGAAGTACCTGCAAATAGAGAAGGAAAAATTCAAGAAAGCTAAAGAAGAGACTACAAAGGTTGTAGATAATATTTTTGATGATGTTTTAAAACATAGAGTTGAAAAATTGGTAAATGAGGCTGATATGGTATGGGGTGTATATAAAAAGAATTCATGAAGCAAATGCACAATATGTTCAAGTTTAGTATGCATTCATAATGAATGGAACAAGTGGAGTACCATGGTAGCTACACTTAAGGAAATGATACAACATATGCAAAAAGACCCTAAGGCTCCCACAAATATTCTTGATTTGTTAAAGGTAATTGATTTTTTAAGTGAAATAACAGCATTCCATGGCAAGTTAGGCATGCAACTACATAATAAGTTGAAGATGCTTAGGGATATGGAAAAGAGTTGCACGCCAAAGATTCTGGATGACAAAGGGTCAAGAAAGAGTTTGCTACCTGGGAGGATGAGTTGGGAGGTCTCCTCTAACATTTTAAGGGAGCTATCAGCCTTAATGAGTTTACTATGTTAAATAGAGCTATGGATGACATGACAGGAATAAAGGTTAGAATAGATACATTTTTCAAGGAGGCTCAGATATTAAGTGATGCAAGATATAACTAGTATAACACAAAGGTGCAAAAATTGTTGGGTATGCAATGGCCAACTACAGAGGAGTTTAACACATGGCTTAAAAAAATTATAGATTAATCCTATGTTGAAGTATTGCAAAATGTTATCTCCTCTTGGTGATGAATATTGATGACAAATTTGGTGATCTGGAGGGGTCTACTTCTTTCTTTTTTATTTCTATCTTATTTTAAAGTTTTGTTGAATGGATGTGCACATGGAAGACATTTTTGGCTCATGGAGAAGATAGTTTGATGATGATGCAATGATAAAAGATGCCTTTTGGAAGGCAAGAAAATCTTCTTCAACGAATGGAAGAAAATTTTGTCTTATATGTTTTCCCCCTTATTGAAAGTGCAAATATAACTACTTGGGGAGGTTCTGAAATTCAAATGCAAATAAATGTCAAATGTAAAATGTGATTGTAAGTGTAATTTGGCTCGAAGCTTGTTGCTCCCATGTTTTTATAAATGGGAATTCAAGGCCAATTGCATGGGTCTTTGGTTGGAGAAAGTTTTGAACTCATGCAATAGAATTTTTTTAAATCAAGCACAAAGGAATAGAATATTTTTTAGTTGTAAGGAAAATTAGATGTGGAAACAACTCTCCTAACGTCAAAACCTTAGGGAAGAATGCAAAGATACCTTTTCTTTTTTCAATTACAGTCTAATTAAGATGCACATGAAAGAGATAATAGAAATAGAGTATTTGATACACACATATGGACATCAGATTTATGTGGGAAAACCCTTATAGGAGAAAAACCCACCACACCAAGAGAAGTCACTTTGTATTACAGTAACAAATAATTACATACAAAGTTCTGACTTATCTTTCTGATGCCAGATTACAGTAGCGTTCACATTGATCAATCTTGTATAGGAACCTTCAAGTTACAATCTTTACAGAATAGAAATCACTTTGATACAATTCAAATTGTTCGCACTATTGTTCTTCGAACCAACCAAACCCTCGAGCATCTGCAACTTTAAACTATATTCATGTCATTCCTTATATGTTGAGCTTCCTCTCATAACTGCCACAACGAACTGTCTTCCAACGGTTCCCATTCGGCTTCTCTGATTGGTCCACGAGACTTCACATAGGATGGTCAAATGGTCAAAAGGAAATCAAGCTATGTTGGCATGTCGGTGAGACACTGACCATGTCTCCCCAATGCCACACACAGCTTAGCATCTGATATAGCCAAGAGTTTTCCATCGGCAAAAGGTTCCACCGAGCTTACAACCGTTGCATCGACTTCAACATTGCTATCAGCAAGACTTACCACTCACCAAGAGGTTACACTGAGACTTCTTAAGTTACACCAAAGCATCCAACAGTCAGCAAGACATACTACTATCGCCAAGACATCACAGTGAATACTTCATGTTAATCCAAGTGCATCCACCAGTCAGCAAGACTCATCACTTTTGCCAAGACCTTATAGCAAGGTCCTAAGTCATACTAAGCCATTAGCATTTCCATCGGCATCCATCTATTGCTAAGACATTCAACTATGGCCAAGAGGTTTCATCGAGATCTCTTATGTTACTCTGTAGCCATATTACTATTGGCAAGACCCCACGAGTCACCAAGACTTCATAACGATCACCTTGAGCTACTCCGATGACCATAGTTACATCAAGCACTGAACGGTCGGCAAGACTTACCACTCTCCCTGAGAGTTCTTACCAAGTTCTCTAGTGTTACCCTAATAGAATACTGTTGGTGAGACATTACTATCAGTAAGACTTCTTACCGAACACCCAATACTTTCCCCGAAGGCTTCAACATAAAACACTGTCGGGGAAACATCCATATCGCTGAGAGCTCATAGTGAACATCCAAGACTCTCCCTGATATACGATAGAATGGCCTGTCGGCCAGAGGTCTCCACGGGAGGTGAGAGGTTATCCTGAATGCTTCTTGTCACAGCGATAGGCTCCTTCGGTGAGACAGAAGCAAGGTCACAGTGACCTGTACAAATTACAATGTGTCAAAGCTGCTAGTCGGTCAAACATTAACAATATCACACTGACTTGGCTCCAATAGAGGTTACAACCTGTGATGATTTAGGCACATATTTCCAACATTAGTCTTAGGTACGAAGTCTAGTTTGTAATAGGTATAATAGTTTTAAAGCAGTAATGGCATATGAATGAGAATTACAAATTTTGGAACAATTTCTCTCTTATGTACTTTGTTTCCCAAATTATAAATAAAATGATCAAGGATCTTTTATTTGTCTTTAATCATTTTGGTTGAATGTATGGCTCTATTTCTACTTTAGTTCAAATAACTAATTAAATGCTTTAACGAAATCATAGGTCTATGTGATGAAGTACAAGGATTAATAAGTAGGCTATGTTCCTAGAGATCTTGAGTTGTTTATTGCAAAGAAATATTACAATAGTCTTTGAATGCTAGGTTTAATTACTGATGTATTATAGTTTGTTAAAAATATGAATCCGTCACCCATGGATAAAGTACTGTTATATTAATTTGGTCATTTTTTATGTCAAAAGAGTCAGTCCATGCCTATCAAAGAACACAATCTTAATGAAAATCACTTACACACCTTTAATTGCAGTAATTTTTTATGAGGAACCACCCATTCCTTGCTTTACATAATATCTTTTTAAAGGATCAACCAAATATTAGAAGGATTATATCTAATTAGTAGCTTATATGAATGTATCTATTATTCACAATATTCATGGTAATTTGGCACAACAGTATCATTTAAACATTGTAAGGATCACCCTCCTAAGTCTTACAGAGCCTAAAGTGTAGAGGTAAAGCCTAGCAAGCTTCTACCTATTTGTTGGCCAATCCTCACCATTTTTTACTATTGAATTTATAGAAAATTCATAGATAATGGTGGAGATTAATTTTGGTTCTTAAAAGAAATAACCAACAGATTGGTGACTCTACTGGGGACATTGCTAGTCCAACATCTCTAGGTCAAATCTGGTACAGTTAGAGTCAAGAATTTCCAATGTTCTTCATTGATGAGGAACACTTTATTCAAATTATCATCTATAAGTTAGTTTGTGGCTTATGCGTCAAGTTCTAGTTCCTTTCTCCATTTCATGTCAGGTTATGTTCAAATTTTTCTTTGAGATTGCAAGTGCTTCTCCAAAGTGTAATCAATTTATATTTCACAATATCCTAGGTGGCGACTTTGAAGTCTCTTGTGCCAGTGCAAGATTAAATTCTCAAAGAGAGAGTGAGAGCGAGAATTCTAAGAGAAAGTTTGACACCATGAGGAGAACTAGAAACTACATGAAGAAGCACACTGAGCAGAAGCTAGAACTTGATCCTTCAAAGAACAAGCAATCATCATGGATGAAGAAGAATGTTGAGTCGAGTAAGTTTACCAAAACTCCTGCTAGTGCATCTCCTACTTTAAATAATAATATGCATAATGAAAATGTACATTAAGAGGCACATGAGGTTGAGATTCCTAATGTAAATGACGGAGGTTTTCCCACTAGAGCAACTTTTCATAGTAACCTTGAAATGTCAAGGGAAGAAGAGAGATGGGAATTTTGGGAAAAGGATAAGAAGTTCTCATATCCTTCAACTCCTAGGGGTAAATTTTTCTTTAAAGGTGATAACTTTAGGCCAAGGGGTGAATCCCCTAATGTAGCCTCGCACCATTCCCCTGAAAGAGAATTCACTAACCTTACATTCTATACTCCTCAATCTAGTGAGTCTAAATATGTCTTAGAAGATGAAGATGATATAGATAAGGATATGCAAGCCTTAGAAGAGGAAGATCTCATACTCAAGGATTTGGAGGAGAAGAAAGAAAGGGAGTTGGAAAAGAGGAAGGCAAGGGAGTTGTAGGAGAAACAATTAAAAGAAAAAGAGGAGAGGATCGGGGCGAAAGCATTGGAAAGAGATGCGCAAAGGAAAAGAATTAAAAAGATGAAGGAATCATTAAAGGAACAGACAACTCTTGAGGCCCCTCCTAAAATTGTTGCTAGGACAACCCCTAATCCTCCTAAAGTCACTATACTTCTGTTGTTGTTAACAAGCCTATGGATCATGGGAAGAAACCCATTGATCAACATTAGAAAATCATTCCTAATACCAATACGAATACCAATACAAATACAAACACTTCATCCAATAATGCTTCCACCAAAAATGCTAAGACTAATTCCATTCCATCAAATGCACCTCCTAACCCTGAGATCTTGAGATTGCAACTAGAAAATGACAAGTTGCAGCAAGAATTGAAGAAAGTTTAAATTGAGGCTATAAATGCAGAGATAGCAAGAAAGATCTCCTTCCTTAAGATCTCTATACGTGATCCAATGGCTTCAAGCTCTGGTCACACTAACTTTGATCCACCTAAGAATAAATTTGAGGTTCATACTCCCGGTGGAAGTGGTGGAGGAAATTATAAGAATATGAGCACATATTTTAAAGATGGAGAAGGAAGTAGTGGGGGTGGAAAGAGAAATGGTGGTGGTTGTAATAGTGGAGATGGAAATGAAAAAGGAAACAAGTAGTTTGGTAATCAAGATGACGGTGAACCTCAAGATAATCATAAAGATAGGTTCACTAGAAGACCAATGCAAGTTTAAAGGTATCAACAATTGTGCTTCACTAGAATTCCTAGTTATCCAAATAAGTTTCTTGAAGACATCAGACCTACATTGGTGAAGTTCTTTGGCAACAATACAATAAGTGGTGAAGACCACTTGAAGGCATTTGAAAATGTAATGGATGACTATGAAGTGGAGGTTGAACATGAAATCATGAAAATTTTCATGGAGTCACTTATCGAGGATGCCAAAGAATGGTATAGAGGTTTACTAGTTGAAAGTATTGGTTCTTGGGAAGAGTTCAAGAGCTTATTTAGAGAACAGTACTATAATAAGATTGACTCAAGGTTTCTTCTGAGTCAGTTCAACAATATTTCTAAGGGCTCAAATGAAGTAGTTGCTAACTTCAATATAAGGTTTCAAAAGGCCATGAACAGATTACCTCCTCATTTAATATTAAATGATAGTGTATGTTTGGTGAACTATTGTAATGTATTTGATACAAAGATGAGCTATCGCTTACTGGATAAGAATCCTCAAAAATTGAGAGAAGCTTTCAAGATGGCAATTCATATTGACAATATCAGTAGAGCGACTATTAAAGTTGGGAGAAGAGATGATGTAAAAATCTTAAAGAACTCTAAGAGACACAATAAAAACTCTAGAGTAAAAGGGTCTACACTTGAAGACAATATTGAAAATGTTGCCAGTTCCATGAAGGACATCAACTACTGACTTGCAAGGCAAGAAAAAGGTCTTTCCAATGAAAAGAAAAATTTCTAGAAGAATGAGATGCCTCCTTAGTTGCAAGACCATCCACACAATACTAATTGGCATAATGGGAAGCCAATTCCAAATAATCAGAAGAATACACAAAATAAAGTCCCTGCTAATCCTTTGTAGAAAAAATTAGTGAACCTTACTGATGAAACACCTTGTTGTGTTGTTTTCCAACTTCCCCATGATTCTTAGACATGTTCGGTGGCAAGGTGGTTTGAAGAAGAACAAGCTTAGGCAAATGATTATGAGCTAATGGAAGAAAATGATGTTGAAGTGAATGTGCTTATGATAGATCAAATTTTGTTGATGAGGATTGTTCCTTAAAAAATGAATCACAACAAGTAGATGTTGACTGTCAAAGACATAAATCAAATTCATATAATCAGCAAATTTTTCTTGATAAAGATGAAAACATTGAGGATAACATTTGTGCCATGGAGACAGAAGAAATGGATATATCCTTGAAAAATCCTTCTGATGAAGAGTATCATAAAATGACTACAACCTTGGTAGATCATGCTAGAAATACTCACAATTTGAGAAGCATAGTTGTTAATTATGATCAAGGTAAACCTCATAGTTTATTGATGAAAGAGGAAAATGCAAAGAAACAGGGGACTAAAATAGAAGAATTGGCCAAGTTTAAGAAAGGAGAGGTCAAAACTAAGGAAAGTAAATGTAAGGAAAGCTTAGGTGCAGAACAAACTCTCCTAACATCAAAAACTTGGGGAAGAATGCAGAGGTGACTTTAAATTTTGCAATTACAGTTCAATTAAGATACACTTGAAAGGATTAACAAAAATAGAGAAATAAACATACACAATTGAACACCAAATTTACATGGGAAAACCCTTACGGGAGAAAAACCAACCACACCAAGAAAAACCCCTTTGTATTATAGAAAAAAATTACATACAGAGTACAGGCTTCACTCTCTGATGCCAAATTACAGCAGCAACAATTTCTTGATCAACCTTGTATAGAACATCCCAGTTACAATGCTCTCTGAATTGGATTCATACACACCAATCACACACTGAACTGTTCACCAAACCAATCATCATCTTTGATTATAAAGTATATCCATGTCATTCATGGTCTATTGATCTTCCTCACAAGAATAGTCACAATAGTCCAACTGCTAGCGGTTCACATTCCGCTTCTCTGATTGGTCAAAAATAAACCATGTAGGATAGACATTCAGTCAAGGTGTTCAAACAATATCACATGTCGGTGAGACACTAGGTCATGTCTCCCTGATGCCACAATGCCCGACTGTCATTATCACCCAAAGTCACCACCATTGGCAAGAGTCATATCGACTTCAAACCTTTTGCTCAGACTCACCCTATCGCTTAGACATCACATCGATATCCACTACAGAACCATCAGCCAAATCACCACTATCGGTGAGAGGTCATACCGAACACAAATCCAGCTTGTGCAGATCTATCAGCAAGAGTTCCACCATCACTAAGATTCTTATAGATCCTCTATGTCATACCAATGTTCATACCCGTCGGCGAGACCAACAGTCATCGGTAGGAGATCACACCGAAGACATACCCGATAGTTCACATTACCCCGACCAGTCTATCGGCAAGAGCAACACCATCAGAAAGAGGTTACACCGAAGTTCATCACTCATGTAGCTCTATCAGAAAGACCATCACTATCGCTAAGAGGTTATATCGAATGCACCAACCTATTGGCGAGACTACATCCATCGGCAAGAGTTATTACCGAACGCAAACCTGTCAGCCAAGAGTCTCCCCGATGACCTCCTTGTGAATAACTATCGGCAAGACATACACTATTAGGATGAGTCATTCTGAATGTTCAAGCCTCTCCCTGATGACTTTTGTCACCACAAGTATCCCCGATAACCATTAGAAACCAAATCATCGGCAAGAGATCTGCTCGGGCAAAATGAGTTGGAAACTTTCACAGCCATCGACATGTCTTGTCAATGACTCCCGTTAGCAAGACAGAACCAAAGTCTCGATGACCTAAACAATCCAAAGATTTAGAACATAATTGCTAGTCAGTAAGACTTCCAGAGGGTCTGACCAACTTTTCTCTTTTAGGAGTTTACATGCCAGTAAGATTGAGGCACATTTTCCAACAATCTCCCACTTGATGAAGATCTTACTGACACCTTCAGAGCACAACAAAACTACTAAAATTCATGGGCACTAAGGCCCATCAAACTAGCACACCACCTGAACTTGTCTGTGCTCACTGGTTTCATCAATGCATCTGCAACATTTTCTAGAGTATCCACTTTTTCTAAAGAGACCTTTCCATCCTCCACCATATCTCGTACAAAATGATACTGCACATCAATATGTTTCGTCTTGGCATGGAAAGTAGGATTTTTTGCCAAACAAATAGCACTCTGACTGTCATAGTAAATTGTAATTTTTCCTGCATCCAAACCAATGTTAGAACACAAACGTTTTAACCAGATTGCTTCTTTATAGGCATGTGTTGTTGTCATGTATTCTTCCTTTGTAGTGGACAACGCGACTACAACCTGCCGCTTACTCATCCAACTAACTGCACCACCATTCATCATGAAAATATATCCACTGGTGGATCTTCTACTATCAATGTCCCCTGCCCAATCAGAATCCACATAGCCTCGAATGTTGAGAGTCCTCTGTGATTCAACCAAATTTCCATGGTAACACAAAGCATATTTTGAAGTGCCCTTCAGATATCTAAACACCCTTTTCACGGCATCCCAATGTGTCCTTCCAGGATTTTCCATATAATGACTAAGAACTCCCACTGCTTGGGCAATGTTTGGCCTTGTACAGACCATTGCATACATTAAACTGCCAACTGCACTAGCATAAGGCACTTTGGTCATGTCCTCTATCTCAGTAGGAGATTTTGGACAGTCTTCAATAGATAGCTTTGTTCCCTACAAAAATAGAACAACTAGCTGCTTGCAGTCATTCATACAAAATCTCTCTAGAATAGTATTAATATACTTACTCTGACTGAGCCAAAGTTTTCTACTTTTCCTGTCCTTGGTTATTTCCATTCCTAGAATATACCTGGCTGCACCAAGATCTTTCATTTCAAACTTTGCAACAGTTGAGATTTTAGATCAGAAATCATTAACTTACTATTGCCTATGAACAGCATATCATCAACATAGAGAGCAATAATAAGAATATGATCACTTTCAGCTTTGAAGTACACACAGTGATCAGACTTCGATCTTACAGATTCTAATGACAAAACAAAAGTATCAAACTTTTGGTACCACATTCTAGGAGATTGTTTTAAACCATATAGAGATTTTTTCAACTTGCAAACCAATTTCTCTTTACCTTTTTCCACAAAGTGCTCAGGCTAGGACATATAATTTTCTTCTTCAAGATCACCATGAAGAAATGTTGTCTTCACATCCATCTGTTCAATCTCTAAGTCATACACTGCTACAAGTGACAAAAGAAATCTAATAGACGTCAACTTAGCTACAGGGGAAAAAATTTCTCCATAATCAATTCCCTCTACCTGGGAATAACCCTTCACAACCAATCTTGCCTTATACTTTTCCACACTGCCATCCAAACCTCTTTTCTTTTTAAATACCCATTTGCAGCCAATAGCTTTTCTACCTTCAGGCAAGGGCACCAAACTCCAAGTATCATTCTTTTCTAATGACGCCATTTCTTCATTCATGGCTTCCAACCAAGAGTCTGAATCAGACATTCTAAATGCCTCTTTCACAATCTAAGCTCATCAATGCTAGAAATTAAAGCATAGGCACAAGTAGAATCTATCAAAGAAAACCCATACCTATCAAGTTGCTTTCTTTCATGTGTTGACCTCCTCACAGGCTAAGGTTGAGGTTGTTCTTCTTCTTCAGAACTCTCAGAACTACTTGAGCTCTCCTCAGTTTCAGGTACATTTTGAATTTTCAATTCCTCTTTATTTGGTGTCGGAGGAATTTCAACTACATCATTTTTATCTTTTGATTTTGTCTTTGACTGTAGATCCAAAGTAGAAGGCTTCAGCTCATGAAAAATAATGCTTTTGTTGTATAGAACCTTCTCTGTATCAAAATTCCAAAGCTTGTATCCTTTTATGCCAGCACTATAACCAATAAAAATATATTTAACAGCCTTATTTTTCAATTTAGATCTTTTTTCATTCGGCACATATGCATATGCCTCACAGCCAAAGACATGAATGTGTCTTAGAGAGGGCTTATTTCCATACCATACTTCCAAAGTTGTTTTCTCAACAAGAGTGGAATTCAGAGAATGGTTTATTAGGTAACATGTTGTTGCAACTGCCTTAGCCCATAACTTCTCCTCCAAGCCAGCACTACTCAGCATACTTCGTGCTCTTTCCATCAACTGCATTTTGTTGCGGAGTATAGGGTGTAGTTTTATGTCTTTTAATCCCATGATCTTTACAATACCTCTTGAACTCATCAAAACAAAACTCACCACCATTGTCAGTCCTTAAACATTTTATTTTTCTTCCAGTCTAGTTTTCCACAAGGTTTTTAAATTCCTTAAAATGACAGAACACTTCTGCTTTACTTTTCAAAAAATAAACAAATGCCCTTCTTGAATAATCATCAATGAACGATACATAATATCTTGATTTAGACAAAGAAGGAACATTTACTGGACCAAAAACATCATAATGAATGTAATCAAGTAAATTAGTAGATTTGTGAGGACTGGAGTAAAATGAAACACGGTGTTGTTTACCATATATACAATGTTCACAAAACTCAAATTCGAGGTTACAATCATCAAGCCCCTCAACCAGGTTTTTATTTTTCAAGGTTTTTAAACCTTTTTATCCAATGTGGCCTAGCCTATGATGCCAGAGCATAGTCTTTTCTACTGGAAGTTTAACTTCCATAGAGTTTGCACTATCAGGAACTTTTTCCTCTTTTTCTCCATGAGTATCTTTCTGTGACTTTACAAAGACACTATTGCATTGCACAGCATGTGCATCCAACTTATACAGGGTACCAATATGAGCTCCCCTAGCTAGCACCATTGAGCCTCTAGTCATCTTGTAGCCATTTCCAAAGAACATGACTTGGACTCCAATATCATTCAGCTTACTAACAGAAAGTAAATTTTGAGCCAGACCTAGTATATGCATCACATCATTGATTCCCTTCACTCTTCCATCACAGAATTGAATTCTGACTCTTCCACAGCCAACTATCTCCAAAGATGAATCGCTTGCAAAATACACCCTTCCACCATCATATTTTTCATACTTAGTGAACCAGTCTCTATGAGATGTCATGTAGAAAGATGCTCTAGAATCAATCAGCCAGACATCATCTGATGTCTATGTAGCCAAGGCTACAATGAAAGTGTCTGCATCACTCTTAGAAGAATCATTGTCAGAAGAATACTTCTTTTTCTCCTCTTTACAATCCTTTCGGACATGACCAAGTTGCCCACAATTCCAACACTTCACCTTGAAATTCTTGCAAGGAGACTTTGATCTCCCCTCTGATTTCGATTTGTACTTCTTGTCCTTCTTGCCTTTTTCTTTTGATCTCCCTCTAATAGCAAGAGCCTCCTTCGCCATCTCAAAATATTTTCTTCTTATCTCTTCTAATAACAAAGAAGCAACAACATCTTCCATCTTAAAAGTGGATGTTGTACTCCCAATAGCCATCACCAAGTGATCCCAAGAATCTGGAAAAGAACATAATAACAGCATACAATGATCTTCTTCATCAATCTTCACACCCACAGATGCCAACTGAGCAATCAGCATGTTGAAAGCATTCAAGTGATCAACAACAGACGCTCCTTCCTTCATTTTCAAATAGTACAGCTTCTTCCTCAAGAACAACTTATTCACCAAGGACTTGCCCTGATAAATAGCTCCCAGTCTTTTCCACAAAGAAGATGCAGTCTTTTCTTCATGAACATTTAGAAGAACAGAGTCTGCTAAACAGAGCCTTATCAGCCCCTTTGATTTTTGATTTGCAAGGTCCCAATCCTCTTGCTTCATTCCTGTAGGCTTTGTTGCAGACACAGCAAGCCAAAGATCATGATCAACCAACAGATCTTCCATTTTAAGTTTCCACAACTCAAAATTGTTGCCATTGAATTTCTTAATTTCAATCTTTCCTGATGTGCTTTCCATCTTAATCTATAATTCAAATTACCAGACTTCTACAAGACTCCCACTGAACAAAATTGACACAAAAAACCCAACGTACCCACAAGGATAACACAACTGGTTAGGCTCTGATACCACTTGTAAGGAAATCTTAGGTGTGGAAAAAACTCTCCTAACGTCAAAAAATCTGGGAAGAATGTAGAGGTGACTTTAAATTTTGCAATTACAGTTCAATTAAGATACACTTGAAAGGATTAACAGAAATAGAGAAATAAACATACACAATTGAACACCAGATTTACGTGGGAAAACCCTTATGGGAGAAAAACCCACCACACCAAGAAAAACCCCTTTGTATTATAGTAAACAAATTACATACAAAGTACAGGCTTCACTCTCTGATGTCAAATTATAGCAACAACAATTTCTTGATCAACCTTGTACAGAACATCCTAGTTACAATGCTCTCTGAATTGGATTCATACACACTGATCACACACCGAACTGTTCACCAAACCGATCATTATCTTCGATTATAGAGTATATCCATGTCATTCATGGTCTGTTGATCTTCCTCACAGGAATGGTCACAACAGTCCAACTGCTAGCGGTTCACATTCTGCTTCTGTGATTGGTCAAAAATAAACCACGTAGGATAGACATTCGGTCAAGGCGTTTAAATAGTATCACATGGTGAGACACTAGGCTGTGTCTCCCCAATGCCACAATGCCCGACTATCGTTATTGCCTAGAGTCACCACCATCGGTAAGAGTCATATCGAGTTCAAACCTGTCGCTCAGACTCACCCTATCGCTTAGACATCACATCGATATCCACTGCAGAACCATCGGCCAGATCACCGCTATCGGCGAGAGGTCATACTGAACACAAATCCAGCTTGTGTAGATCTATTGGCAAGAGTTCATCCATTGCTAAGAGTCTTATAGATCCTCTATGTCATAACGATGTTCATACCCGTCAGCGAGACCAACAGTCATCGGCAGGAGATCACACTGAAGACATACCCAGCAGTTCACATTACCCCGACCAGTCTATCAACAAGAGAAACACCATTGGCAAGAGGTTACACCAAAGTTAATCACTCATGTAGCTCTATTGGCAAGACCATCGCTATCGCTAAGAGGTTATATCAAATGCACCAGCCTGTCGGGAAGACTACATCCATCAACAAGAGTTCTTACCGAACGCAAACCTATCAGCCAAGAGTCTCCCCGATGACATCCTTGTGAATAACCGTCGGCAAGACATACACTGTCGGGATGAGTCATTCTGAATGTTCAAGCCTCTCCCCGATGACTTCTATCACCACAAGTCTCCCTGATAACCATTAGAAACCAAACCATCGGCAAGAGATTTGCTCGAGCAGAATGAGTTGGAAACTTTCACAGCAATCGACATGTCTTGCCAATGACTCCCGTTGGCAAGACAACCAAATTCTCAGTGACCTAAACACTCCAAAGATTTAGAACACAGTTGCTAGTTGGTAAGACTTCCAGAGGGTCTCACCAAATTTTCTCTTTCAGGAGTTTACATGCCAGTAAGATTGAGGCACATTTTCCAACAGTAAAGGACCTCGCATTTGGGCCAAGAAAGATACTACAGTGAAGAAGCTTGATGAGGTTGTTGTTTCAATTATCAAAGTTAAGTCTCATAATTCAGGAGTTGTTCAAGAAAGGAAACTTGATAAGAAAGAAACTGAAAAGAAATTGGAGCAACCAAAGGTTAAAATTGAAGAATAGAGTGTAGTTCCTTATGAACTGCCAAAATATAATCCAATTGATATGTGTTAGCTCCTCTCTCAAGTCAAGGTGACTATCCCATTAATGGAAATGATGAGGATTGGTGAACATAAGTAGAAGTCAGTGGCCCTTATCAATGGTGCCAGTCAGGCCTATGAAGAAAATAAGGTGACTACTCAACCTGAAGTGAGTGGAAGTCAAGTTAGTGATGAGATAATTGAGGGAGACATTGGTGAAATCCCTCAAATTTATTTGGGCAGCACTATTATTGCTTGCCCAGACAATATTGACCCATTGTATGTAAATTTAATTATTGATGGTAATCTCTTAAAGAAGTGTATGATTGATTCAAGGGCATCATCAAATATCATGCCAGTGGAGATATTGAAGGAAATGGGCCTGAAAATTAATTGTACAAGTGGAAAGTGTTATACCATGGACTCAAGAGACGTCCCAATTATTGGAGTCATCAAGGATGTTCCATATAGATTAGGTACCTTCCTTGACAAGAAATTTTTCATGAGCATAGTTGTGGTGGACATCCCACCCAATTATGGTATATTCTTGTCAAGAATGTGGAATGCCTCCATGGGAGGTAGCATGCAATGTGACATTCCTTTTGCAACTTTTCCAATTGAAGGATATGACATCAAACTTATGAGGGAACCAAGAGCTCCACATATCATTGAGTTTGTGGGAGAGGCAGATAGAATTCATTTTGTAGACACTGGTATGGACAACTTTAGATTTGAAGAGTTACAAGAAGAGGAAGAAAAACAACCTGCACCCCTAGAAAAGGAAGTAATGCAACAAGCAAATAATAATGACCTCTAGAAAATGCACTTTGATGGAGCTTGATCAAAGGAAGGAGCTGGTGCAGGGGTCATACTCATTTCTCCCAATGGAAAGACCTTCAAATTTTCATTTCAGTTATTTTTTTCTTGCACAAAAAATGTAGCTAAGTATGAATCCTTGTTACTGGGGTTGAGATTGGCTGAGAAACATGGTATTAAGAAGTGAAGAGTCATTGGAGATTTAGAACTTGTAGTTTCTTAGGTGAGAGGAAAATATGCATCAAAGAATACTAGATTAAGAAAGTATAGAAATGTTTTATGGGATTCAATTGAACAGTATGATGCATCTGGCATTGATTGGTTTGACAGGGGCAACAATAGAGTGGAAGATTTACTTGCTAACATTGCTCTCCTATCAAATGATATTACATTTGCTGGCATTTCAAAATTTGAAGTGCAAATTAGGCCTTTAGTTCCTAACAACATCAAGAATTGGCAATATTTTAATTATGATGATATCTTGAGGTTCTTGCAGTGCATAGATGAATATGAGTGTCAAGAAATTGATTTTGCAGCCTTTATGGAAGAACTGGATGGTAAGGAGACCATATTTGGGAATGAGATTATCCAATTGAAGACTAATAAGATTCCCAAAGGACTGGTAGCATTGGAAAGGATGTTTGATGGCCCTGATAGAAGCAACACCGATCAAGCATCACTCACAAGGAGGACTTAGAAGAAATCAATCTTGGAATAGAGAATGCTCTAAAGAAGGTGTATATTGGAAAGAAGATGAAACCTTAAGTTAGGACAATGTTGATTGCTCTATTAAACAAGTATATACATGTGTTTGCATGGTCCTATGGTGACCTAAAGGTATATAGGGAAGAGTTATTTCAATATAAAATACCTTTGAAACCAGATGCTAAGCCCTTTAAGCAAAAGCAGAGACCAATTAATCCCACATTGCAGCCTAAAATGTAGGAAGAACTTATAAAGTTGAGAGATGTTGGGATCATTAAGCCTATTAGGCATTCTACTTGGGTTTCAAATCTTGTTCCGGTTAGAAATAAAAATGGTTACATTAGAATTTGTGTTGATTTTAGAAACTTGAATGTGTCATCATTGAAGGATAATTACTCTTTGCCAAACATGGAAGCCATGTTACAAAAGGTAATTGGTTGTGAGTTGTTATCTATGATGGATGAATTCTCAAGTTATTATCAAGTAGTGTTTAAAGAATCTGAGTAGTACAAAATAGCCTTCACAACTCCATGTGATTTGTAATTAAAGGTTTGCAAAATAGCTTACACTTAATTCCTAATTACAAATTTTATCCTGATCACAAACAAAATTGTGTAGTTACATATTTTAAACCGATAGAATAACAAAAAACTATAATACAAAAGAGAAGAAGAGAGATCACGAGCTTGATAAGGGAGTTCGCTCAACATGAGCTACGTCTTCGGTTTTGCTTCTCAATGAGGAACCGCTTTATTAATGATGACAAGCTTTAACTGTTTCTGTACACCATCCAAGCTTTAGACCTACATTACAGTTTCTTCACAATCTCTCTCAACACCCAAGACTCTTTCACATTCTCCTTTAATTCATGGCCCTTATAATTTTGGGCTTACAATATCCTTTTGCAAAAAAAATTTACAAATTTCTCGTTCCTGAATAATAGCTCTTATTTTTATGAGCTTTACAAAAATAATATTTAAAATCCATTTTAAATAATCTTCAAGATTATTTTAATCCCTTCAATTATATTATGTAAACGGGCTTTAATATTCTAAAGGATTAAGCCCTTATTTATAGGGGTTAGTATTTTAATTTTGGATTTTCTACTTTTATTTGGGGGTCAAATTCTTTAAACATAGGAGATTCGGGCCTATTCATTATTCTTTTAAAGGGTTTAATTTTTAAATTTTTAGGAGATTTGGTTTTAATCTATTGCCTTAAATCCCACAAAATCCACTTGGGATCCGACAAAATCCACTTGGAACCCATAAAATGGATTTTGTGAAATAAACCTCCACCACTTTATTTCTCAAAAATACAACATGGTGTAGTGGTGGTACGTAAATTTAGTGAGGGGGATCCACATTTTTTCCACATCACCTACACTTGCCACATCAACATCCAATCAACTACCACATCAGCATCTAGTCAACCTTCAACTTTGATTGGCCATATCTTCATCGTACAAGCTCCGTTTTTGATGAAATGAGCGGTGTTGGAATCGTGGAAACTATGTGTGTGAAATATTGGATCAAATTAAATGAAATCAAACACATATTAATAAGACATTAAATCAAAAAGCTGAAAAGGAAATAGAATATGCAAAACTATAACAGCAGCTTCCCGAAACTGTCTTATCTTCCTCTAACTTCAGCATTTTGTTGTTTCGAATAGCTCTCAGATCAAGCTCAACAAAAGGACAGCATGAAGAATGAGATATAAATGAAATGCATACTATACTAAGAATGCAAGATTTTGAAGGTTGATAATGGAGGAATGTTGGTTGTTCACTTCAGTAGCATAACAATGCGACGATGAAGAATGATAGAGATGGATTGAAAGATTGAGGAATGATTTTGGCAGAATGAGGATGTCTGAAGAAGATTCGATGGAAGAATGATTTTGAAAGCATAAGGATGTCTAAAGATTCGATCCAAATGGCTTGTGAAAGGTTAGATTTATAGATTTTTGATGGCAAAAAGCTTAGTTGGCAAAGATCAACAGTCGAGATTCAGTCTAGTAAGATGAACGGTATAGGATTTTCGAAAGTCGAGTGAGAGAATTAGATTTCCTCTTCTTCATTTTTTCTCATTCAAATCCGAAGGAAGGTTGCCGTTTTGAAGAATGAGTTGAAATGAATTTCATAATTAAATAAATAAATTTATTTAATTATATGTGAAGATGAGATTAGAAGTTCGCATAATTAAATAAGTAATATTTAATTATGTGTGAAGATGAGATTAGAAATTTGCATAATTAAATAAGCAATATTTAATTATGTGTGAGAGACGAATTTACAAGTTAATTAAATATTTAAACAATATTTAATTATTTGTGGAGTGAAAAAGATATTAAATTAAATATTTAATATTTAATTTAACTATGAGATGAAGGGGGTGTTCGGAGAATATTCCATTATTTGAATATTCGAATATTCAAACTTTGAAATGATATGATAATTAAAATAAATAATCGTATTTATTTAATTTAATTAAGAGGAATGTGGGAAATGTCAATAATTAAATAAAATTATTTATTTAATTAAGGTAGAAGAATTAGAAAATGAACAATATAAATAAATAATTAAATTTATTTATATGTAGATGACTTTAGGAGAATAATTAAATAATTTATATTTAATTAATTAACAAGCTTAATCATGACCATTTTTAGACGTATACAGAAACGAGCTCTTCGACGTGATGCAACCTTTGACCATTTTTGGAACTATCAATTTTTTTTCCATTCTGATTGGCCTCTGTACCCGGTTTGACCCCAACTTTGACTGACCAAAAATTTGGCATACAAGCTCCTTTTCCGCCTGTTCAAGTTGCATTGGGTCCAATTTTCTGAACACTTCAACATGGCAATGGTTCTACTAGATTTGGAGACTGAATTTTTTAGGTCTTCTAGATCCTTGTAGATCACCATGGGGCACTTATGTCTATGTTAGAATTCCATTCAGATTGAAAAATGCCTAGGCTACTTTCCAGAGAACCATGGATGTGGAATTTGTTGATTTCATAGACATATTCTTAGTTGTATATTAGGATGATTTGACTGCATATAGCAAAAATGAATATCATTGTATGCACCTAGAGAAAGTATTTAAGAAAGCACTTGAATATGGGATTTCATTGAATCCTAAAAAATGTGTGTTTGGAGTAAAAGAAGGTAAGCTATTGGGGCATATTATATCTAAGGACGGGATAAGGATTCATCCTAAAAGAGTAGCTACCATAGACAAGATTTCACAACCAAAAGATGCTAAAGGTATCCAGTTATTTTTTGGTTAAATCAATTTCTTGAGAAGTTTTGTCACTA
The DNA here is from genome assembly GCA_007258455.2 of Sequoia sempervirens. Lineage (NCBI taxonomy): Eukaryota > Viridiplantae > Streptophyta > Pinopsida > Cupressales > Cupressaceae > Sequoia > Sequoia sempervirens. Next base: position 252,113 of record VDFB02098433.1, on the reverse strand, counting down.
ATTTTGTTGAGATTACAAGACCTATCTCTAAGATGTTAAAGAACGGAGAGAAGGTGGTTTGGAGTGAGGAGCCTAGTCAGGCATTCAAGAGCATAAAGGAAGCTATCAAGGAGGCTTTGGTCCTAATATCTCTAGATTTTTCCAAGCCTATGCATGTTTTTTCCTTTGCTTCTTTCCATATTATTGTTGTTGTGTTGTTGCAGAAAAATGATGAGGGCTTTGAACAACCCATTGCATTCTTTAGTAAGTCTTTGTAGGCCAAAGAACTCAAGTATGACATGACTGAGAAGCAAGCATATGCTTTAGTCAAAGATGTAAATAATTTCATAACTTCCTTAATGGGAGCTACAATCATAACATTTGTGCCAAGTGTTGCAGTGAAGGACATCTTCACTCAACAAGAGACTACAAGCAGAAGGTGTCGGTGGATCAATAGGATCCAAGAGTTCAACATTGATGTTCAAATCACTAAGTTGGTGAGAGGACAAGTTTTAGCTAAGTTAATGGTTGAGACCAACTTTGAGGTAAACCAGATAAATCAAGTTGAATGTGTTGATGTTGCACCTATCTGCGACATGCAAACTTATGGTTGGTATAGAAGAATTGTTCAGTATTTAAAAATTATGCAATGCCCTAAGGATATGGTTGATAATGAGAAAATTAATTTAAAGTTACATGCCATTAAGTATGTTATAATTGAAAATGAACTTTGGTGGAGAAGCCCAGACAGTGTATTTCTCAAGTGTGTTGATGTCAAGCAGGCATTAGAACTTTTGCAACAAATGCACAATGGAGTGTGTGGTGGCCATTACATGGCTAAATTAACTACTCACAAGATTTTGAGGGTGAGATTTTGGTGGCCTGTAGTTTTTATAGATGCCCACAAGTTTGTTAAGACTTGTGTTGCTTTCCATAGATTTGCAGGGAAGCTAAATTTTTTAGGGAGATTACCACTCAAGCCTATTTCAATTCAAGCCCCTTCCCAACAATGGGATATAGACTTCATTGGTGAGATATTAGAAAAATATAGTGGGGTAATTCATGGATCCTTGTTGCAATTGATTATTTCACAAAAGTAGGTGGAAACAATCTCCACAAAGAAGGTGTAGACACCTAAATTTGACCACTTCCATATGGTCAAATTCACCCTTCGTATTCCTCCATTCCGCATCCCTTAGACATATTAATTAAATAATCTATTATTTGGTTAATATTTCTTCGCAGTTTAATGTCCCTAAGGTATTTAATAAATCAATTAAATACCTTACCCCTTTCATCTCTAAATTAAATAAATACCCTAATTTACTTTAGTCACTTTGGCCCAAATGAATTAAATTAATTTTTCATTCATTTCCTTCTCTCTCCTCATGTCACATCCTCGATAATTCTCTTTAATCCAAATTAATCTAATTAATTTTTTATTAGGATGTGCACACTCCTAATCATCATTAGAGTCACATCCTCCAAAATCCCCCACTTGCCTCTAATCTATCATTAATTTTTCTAATCATGCATTTGCATAGCCTTAAACACCTGATTAACCCAAACTAATCTCCATGTCATTCATGGCATATGTACTAAGTCAACCACATTAAATGCGTTCTCATTTTGGAGAAGGAACCCCCTTCCCCATGTGAATTTTTAATTCACATTTATTTACCCAATGCATTTTAAGGAATTTTAAATTCCTTCTTTCGTCCCCATGAGAATTTTTGAGGAATTTTTAATTCCTCACATGTCCTCTCAAGCACATGTGAACAAGGATATCCTTTATGAGGAGATATTTTCCCTTCCAAGGTACAACCTAGTACCTCCATATCACCTCCACATCAACCCCTCTTTTCCACATCATCCGCCACATGTCAAGATGTGAGGGCTTGTGAGTTCTCAACTCACCCTAGCCCTTGATCTTTGCCATCATGGATCAATCTTGACCCTTCATTCCTTTAGAGGCATGTCCCCTAAAAATGGTGGAAATGTCCCCATGTGTATCTATCCATTCTAGCATTCAAGCACTCATCTACACTTAGCAATTTTCAAGCATCCAAGCCTTCCATCCACCATTGTTGCAGCATTTGAGCTTCCTTATTGTATCTATCCATATACCCATTTGCATCATTAGAATCCTCATCTCTCCATGATCATTTTGAGCATCATTTTGAGCTATTTTTCCACCAAGGAGCACACATATCAAGTAATCAAAGGGCCAACCAAGACCATCAATCTAAACAAGGTGAAAGGTTTCAATTTCTTATGTTTTTGTTTAGATTCAACTAGGTCTAATTTGAGTGTTTATTTTTTGTGTTTTTCTTTGTTGCATTAGTTTAGTTTTTGCATCTTAGAGTAGGAATTCACACTTGCACACATTTCTAGCACACCTGATGGGACCAATGTCATAAGTAAATTTTACATTTGTGTGTTGTTTTAAATTTTGTAGGTTCAAACTTCACACACAAGGGTGAATCCACCCCTGACATGTGAGTTTTCTTGATACAAAGGCGAAACTACTTTGAAGATGGGCGATCTCACTTCTGCCCTTCCAAAAAAGGGGTGGACTTGTAACTGATAATCCATATCACCAAACACAAAGGCAAATACATGGAGAGCTACCAGAACGGGCGAGATTATTGAGTACAAAGGAAAACTTGAAAGAGTTATAGAGGCGTAAACATATACACCCCTCCACTTGACAGGCGATTGTGACTTTTCCCATCCCTTAAACAAACAATCCTGCCTCACAAACAAGGGAAATTCATCTCACACAAAGGTGAATTGGTAATAATCCAGAACCTTTAATTTTTCAATTTGAGCTACAATTTGATTTCAATTTTGGGTACTAACCAGCTAACTTGTTTGTCGGTGATTTGTGGCATTTTAACTAACAGTTTTTGTAGTTCTTCTCCCATGTTTGTCCCAAATTGGAGGTCAAAACTACTAACACATGTGTTGCAGGACGAGCGGTTGAAGCCTTTAGTTAGCTCTATCTATTGTTTTTTCTCACTAATTTAGGCACATGTAGAGTTAATTAAAGGGTCAATTAACTTTTTTGATGTGTTTGGGAGCGAATTGTTGACATATCCACTCCCCTTGCACCTTTCGGTGATCCTAGGTGACGAGAAATCTCAATTTGTTCCAATCCAGTCCATTCCACCTAGGAAGTGCTAGTGTTTCTAAGCTCTACCCTTGCTCTACATGCGAGCCTAGGGAGCAGCTGAAGCATCTATTATTTCCTTCCTTTAGCAGGACCTACCTGGGATTTCATCACTCGAGGGACAATTTCAACCATGTGTCACCAGAAGGGTATATAAAGGGGGGAGAACTAAAGTTGTACCCCAATCCAATCACGTCATGTCTAACGAAGCATCGAAGCTAGGGTGATACCTAGATAAGATGTGGAGGGTTAGTCCAAGTTTCCAGTACCTCGCTGGGGCTCCTGATCCATGCTTGTGATAGGCTAGTGTTCATAGTTGTGCCTCACATACCTAGCGTATATCAAGGACACACAAGATAGTCATTTTATCCTAGATAGAGACCTGTGTTTTAGCCATGGTTTGGTGTAGTGTAGGGGATGCGCACCATACCCCGAAGTTACTCACCACATACTCCTTTGGTTTGAGATAGAAATCCTTGTGGTGGACTATGGTAGTCTCCGAGAGAGAGAGTGAAGATGAGCCTATGGCATCTATTGATGACCCTATACCACTGAATCACTATCTATCTGCCTTTTCCAGAAAGGGTGATCTAGAGACCACCCTGGTATCAGGGAGTATTAACCTTGGGGTGTCCCCTCAAGGTGGTGGGCCTACATCAAGTTTGTAAACCCTTATCACTATATCTAGGATTGTGTTGCTTGGGGTGTCTTCTTTGTGTGATCCTAGTGCTTTTCATCAATCCTAGTCAGTCAAGCCATTCTACTTTTTGTTTATCATGTTTTTGTCCTTTGTTGTAGTCTTCCCCTGCCCTCAGTGTTGATTTTGCTTCACATAAGGTCAGACTTGCATTGTGGATAGGTGATCATGCCCTGAAAGGGGCAATTTCATGTCTCAATTCTGGTCCAGGTCATCCTTTGGGTGAGTTCATCCTTGTCAAGGGGGAATTTTCTTATGGTTCCCTTAGTTACGTGACCCTGCATCTACCTGTTCCCTAAATAGGCGATCCTACCATCCTTTTAGGCAAGTCTATGTCCATTCCATACCTTTCAATTATGCTTATTCCCTTAGAATAAGCGATCTTGTCATCTTCTTGGGTGAACCTGATGTCCACAAGGGTGATCTTGTATCTTGTCTGATTCATCCTCATTCGTACATCCACTAGAATAGGCGAACTTGTTGTCCACAAGGGCAATCCCAAGTCCATCTGTACCATCCTTGTTCGCACAGTTTAAGACATAGGTGATCTTGCTTGTCCTATAGGCAATCCTATCATAAGCATTTTCATCCCCAGTTTGTATCTAAGGAAATAGGCAGACTTGTCACCTCAATAAGCAATTTTCTAGTGTTCATACATCTCAAGATAGGGGAAATCCTAATCCTTAGATAGGCGATTTTGTCTCCCATGTCTACCTATTTCTTTTGACCATCCAAAGATTTAGGTAATCTTGTGTCTTAGATAAGTGATCCTAATCCCTAGATAGGCGATTTTCTTTCCTAAGTCTACCTGTTCCTTTTGAGCGTCCTAAATTTTAGGTGATCCTGTATCTTAGAAAGTCAATATTGTTAATTAGATAGGTGAAGTTGCTATACACAAAGGTGAATCTGTTGACCTTTAGATAGGCATTCCCATCACCTGGAGGGGCGATCTTGTCAAAAACAGAGGCATATGTGCTTCCCATACAAAAATCTTGAGATTTAATCCTTTGGGCCACTAAAAGACTATTGTTTTTCAAGTTTGTTTCCACAATCAAAAAAAATTATCAACATCCATCTACCCGTACTTGTCATTTTAGTTAATCTACATTTTCCAAAATTCATTATTCTGTCAATCAAATCATATAGGTGCATCTTAGAACATCCCTAGATTGCATATCTATCATTGGTTCATCAATCCCAATCTCCTAGGCTTCATTTTAGGGGTTTTTATCCAAGTTGGCTTAGGTGTCTGATCCTAATCATCATCCTTCACACTTAGAACTATTATCTGTCCTAAGTTAGTAATCACTCACAGCCCAATCAATCTACTTCCATCTTGAGGTAGATTCGATGTCGTAATCATCCCTTTTGTAATCCAATCTAGTCATCATCACCATACATCATCTAGTTAAACCCCTAAATAGGATTTAGAGTCAATCTCATCATCCAATCCAACCAATCAACTTAGTTAAATCCAACCCAATCGCTTATCCAAATCATCATATCCTATCATATCCAATCAATCAATCAATCATTTAATCCAATCAATCCTCTAGTCATCATTTAGGCCTTCATTTAAGTGCATCCTAGGGCTTAGTGTCATCTTAGTCACTTGGTAGTTTTTCATTTCCATGCCCATTACCCGATCACAAGCAAAGAAACCCATGGTAGAACAACAGTCCCAAGGTCCTCAGCTTCACATTCCTCAGGATCAACCCTCCAATGGTGGCTCATCTCAATCTAATACTAAGGTTCACAATTCATCCTCTCCCGATGAAAGCATGGTTAACCAACCTGAGGTCATAATCAGCGAATACCTCAATAATTCCACTAATGTCCAAATGACAGGTCATCTCCTTAATGAGCATGGGGATAAAATCCTCGTCACATTTCTCTTGAAAGGTATCAAGCCACCGTCGGGGTTTGACTTATCAAAATATATCAACATTACACCTCCTGCACCCTTGGTGCTGCAAGATCCTTAAAATTTTTAGAACGATCCAGGCAATCCATACATTTCCCAAGGTCCACCACAAGAGGGTTGGTACCAACCAAGATTTGGAAATGTTGTTCTTTATCAAGTAACGCCCCCTGTACCACCCCCTCGAATTCCAATTTTGGTTATGGGTGCACCTGATCCAAACGTTCCTCAAGGCCCCAATCCTAACAATCCTCTTATTCTTGGTATGCCACAAGGTCTTCCCAATCGACCAAGCACAAACATCCCACAAGCTTCAATCCCCATACCATCTACACCACCTCTTCCACCAAATCAATTGGGTCAACTACCAGGGAATACCAGGGGCAATCATTTCATCATTCCACCTCTACCTCCTGGGTCCACACTCGCATCAAACTTACCACCACCTCCATTCACATCTCAACAGCCACCTCAAGGTAATATCCCATCCTTACATCAACCTCAAGGTAACCCGCAGCAGGAACCACCATCCCAACCACCTCATCAACAACCACCACAACAACCCCCATATTAACCTCCACAGCATACCTCAATTCCTTCGCAACCCCCACATCATGCACAAGTTACTTCATAACATCAACAACAACCTCTGCACCACAAGGTATTTCGTCACAACCCCCACACCAATTGTAGGTCCCTCCTCACTAGCCAACATCATCCTATCAGTTACCTCTGCACCAACTACAAGTCCCTCAGCAACCCAAAATCCCATCTCGACCTTCTTATCAATAGCCACCATCCTATCAACAACCCCCTCAGCATTCCTAAATCCCAACGCAATCGCAACAATCCTTCCAACAAACACCAAGCAACCCTGCTACCCAATACCTATACCACCCACAAAGCACTTATTATGTGCAACCCACTACATCTAATCCTAATCCCAATTATCCTTATCACAATCCCCAACAATCCCAATAGTAGCTATCTTACACAAATCCCCAGCAATCAACACAAAATCCCTACTATTAGCAGTCTAATATGTAACAACCTTTGTTTGCTTCCCAACAGTAGACTACCTATCATTACCAATCCAATCTGTATTTCTTACAATAGCAGCCATCATATCAGTAGGGTGCCTCCTCCTCATATTTCTAAGCCCAACCATCATATTAGTACAGTGCCTCCTCTTCATATTACCAACCCCCACCATCCTATCAACAATCTTATGCCTATCCCCAATCCACATATCCAAATCAATATCAGCAAACCCCTTCATATTTTCCACCACCATCGTATGATCAAACCATTGTGACCCCATCCTCATCATATCAACAATATGCTCCTTACAATCAATCTAATCCAACAAACCCTTCATCATCCACAACTATCAATACAGAGTGGAAAGAAACAAAATCCACCCTAAAGGACTAGTAAGCAAGGACATCCAAAAATTCTTTCAAATTTGAATAAATTTGTCTCTATCCATTTGATCCCTTCATCTCACTTGTCCCCATTCCTAAGCACTTTGAAATGCCAAAATTTGATAAATACAAAGGAAAGAGTGACCCAAGAAACCACCTGCAAGAATTTTACACACATTTCCAAGAATTCTTGCACAATGATAACTATCTCCTACATTTATTCCCTAGGTGTCTAACAGGGATAGCTCTAGACTATTCTTCCAAAGGGGTCCATCTCTTCTTTCATAGATTTGTCAAAAAAAATTGTTACACTTCTCCTTCAACTTGGAGAAGGACATCAACACTCTAGATCTTCTAAAAGAAAAACAACGTGAGGGAGAAACCTTTGCAAGCTACCTACAAAGGTGGCATGCCCTAGCTAGTCATCTAAAATCCCCTCTCACTGAGAAAGACATGGTTACCATTTTCGTCACAAATTCTCATCTTGATATGGCACATAATCTTAATCTTCATTGTGTCACAACCTTTTCAGAGGTCATAGAAAAAGGCACTATCATTAAGAGGGCCCTCATTGCTAAGATACAAATCAAAATCTATAACCCAGACAAGGATAAGTCATTTGGAGATAAGTCCCGCTACTGGAATAAGAATTGTTAGCAAAACAAGGATAGACAACTGAGAGGGGGGGTGAATCAGTTGTCATAGAATATTTAAACTTTTCAAACTTAAATTAACTTAATCTCAGATATGATGAATGAACAATAAACCATAAACCATTAGCACATCAGAAACACAGAGAACACCAAGATTTTTTTACGTGGAAACCCTGTTAGGGGAAAAACCACGATGGATATCAGTCCACAATATTATACCCTGTTAAAAGTATAAAGAAGAATAATGGGAGTGCACATGCATTCAGGCACACTACCTAGAGCTCACTACTCAAATACAAAAGGGCTCACTACCCAAAGAAGACACACTGTCTTACAAAAATTTAGATTAGATCTGTAGGGTATGAACTGAGAAAATAGCTTCTACAAAAGCCTGATTATAGTTCCATTTAATCACAGAAACACTCCTTCACACTTTGCTCAAACTTCTTCACACTTTTCTTTGCAATCAAATGATTAGATCACTATTCACACATTTTCTCTTCCTCTGCTCTCACACACACTTTTTCTTCACACAAGCAACCATTCTTATATATCTGCAACATGGGTTTGCACAAACAACTTCGTCGGCCAAAATAGAATATGAAATATAAAACATATACACAATGTCGGCCCAAATTTACAAGTAAATTTCCAATGTGAATCAAACACCATTGGCTACAATGTAATGAAGACTTAAAACAACCTCCTCGAGCAAGCCAAACATTCAAATTTTAACCTCCAAGGATCCACAACACATTATGACCACCATGTCGGCCAAAAACATAAAAACCTAAACACACAAGAGAAAAATCACTGACCACGAACACACTGATCAACACGGACATACAACAAAGATAGAATATGATCTAGAAGCATCCACAAGCATCATGAATCAATAGAGAGGCATCCAAAACAACTGTAATTACTAGAATCACACCAACTTCAACTAGGAACACTAACTGAAGTAATAGAAAAACTATCAGAATACAAATCTTCATAACTTGCTCAAAAATTCATGTGGACCTCTAAAACTTTCGGTGGATAAACTAGATACATTCATAAAGAAACCCTTTATTCCACAACAGCTGACCATCAACGTACTAAGAAATACACCTTCATGACCTTCATTGTTCCATTATCAACCTGCATCTCTTCCTTTTACAATTTTCTACATATACAGCTTACAATGCATTAGTGCTAATAGTGTTAACATCAATGACAACCGCATATCAGAAACATAACCACAACATCCAACAATCTCCCCCTTTGGCATTGATGGCAACACATGATGTGAAAAATACCATCAACACAACAACACTTACTCTTCCTTAGGTTCTAACTCTTCTCCTCAACTCTTCTCTTCCAGAAAGATTTTTCACATTGCACTTCTCCCCCTTTGACATTAATGTCAAATATCTCTTCTATACAAGCTCTGAACCACATATCTACACATCTAACTACTCCCCCTGAGTAGCAGGCACCACAACATCAATCCAAATCAGAATATGATCATGAAGTGCACGGATTGATGCAAACCAATGCATCTCTAGTTTATATCAAGAAGGGTAATCACCCCTAGAATCCCTCTGAGATACTCAAAGGTATCTTTTGGAAATGGCTTGGTTAAAATGTTTGTAATTTGTTCTTTGGTAGGCACATACTCGATTTTGACTTCTTTCTCACTTACTTTCTCCCTCAGGAAGTGAAACTTGATTGATATATGCTTGGTCTAAGAGTGTAGCACCAGATTCTTTGATATGTTTATTGCACTTGAGTTGTCATAGCATATGGCAGTAGGCTCATCATATACAACTCTAATATTTTTTAGCATCTATTTCATCCACAACACTTGAGTACAATTATTTGCAGCAGCAATATACTCTACCTCAACAATAGATAGGGAAATGGAATTATGCTTTTTGCTCAACCAAGGCACCAGCTTCTTCCCTAGGAAGAAGGCACCACCACTAGTGTTTTTCCTATCATCTACATCTCCTTCCTAGTTTGCATCAGTATAGGTACTTAAGATAAGATCATCATCTTTAGGATACCAAAGCCCAAAATCAACTATTCCTTTCAGATATCTAAAAATTCTCTTTACAACAGTCACATGAGATTCTTTTGGGTCAGCTTGAAATCTATCAACCATACACATAGCATTCATGATGTTTGTTTCAGTCTGAGTTAAGTAGAGAAATTTTCCAATCATTGACTTGTATCTTTTTTGATTTGCATTAGGAGAATCATCAGACTTTGAGTCTTCCATGCCAAACTTCTTCAATAACTCTCTCACATATTTGGACTAAGATATATGAAAATCCCATTTTCCAATTGAGTGACTTGCAATCCTAGAAAGAACTTCATCTCTCCAATCATACTCATTTCAAATTCACTTTTCATTTCATCAGCAAACTTCATACATAGATCATCATCTCTTTCAAAAATAATGTCATGAACAAAGACTTCAATAATCAATTATTTATCTTGATCCAACTTAAAATACAAGTTACTATTAGCAATACCTTTATTCAATCCAAGCTTTCATAAGTATTTATCCAGTCTAGCATACTAGGCTCTGGGGGCTTGCTTGAGTCCATACAGAGCTTTCTTCAATTGGAAAACCATGTCTTTCTTATCATTCAATTGAAATTCATCTAGTTGTTCAACATATACCTCTTCTTCTAACTCACCATTTAGAAATGTTAACTTCACATCCATTTGATAGACTTTATAGTTCTTATATGTGGTATAAGCAAGAAATAATCTTATAGCTTCAATTGTGGCAATAGGGGCAAAGGTTTCTTCAAAATCAATACCTTCCATTTGTGAATACCCTTGACATACCAGTCTTGCTTTATTTTGGACCACTTCACCTTGTTCATTCAGCTTATTCTGAAAGACCCACTTAGTACCAATCACATTTTTGTCTTTAGGTCTGGGAACAAGAATCCATGTATCATTTTTTTTAATCTAGATCAATTCTTCCTTCATAGCTTCCATCCAGTGTTCATCATTACAGGCTTCATTGACATTGTTAGGCTCAGTCTTGGAAATCAGACAATACTCTTCTACAATCCTTCTTCTAGTCTACACACCTTTATTCTTATCTCCTATAATTTGATCTTCAGAATGATTTAGCTTTACATACCTCAAAATTTTAGGATTCTCTCACACTTCTGGTTCTTATGTTCTTTCTTTTGCACTTCCACTTGTCTCTCCTTCCTGAATTTCTTGATTCACCAGAATAATTTGAGCTTTATTTTGTGTTTGATCATTTTTCCCTTTGTTTGTACTATCTTGCTGGTCATCTGAATCATATCCACAGCATCTAGATGATCTAGCAAAGTCCTCATCAACTCTAACATTTGCATTTTCAACCATTTTCCTCAATCTTCTATTATAGCACTGGTAAGCCTTGCTTTTAGTAGAGTAATGTAGAAAGATTCCTTCATCACTCCTTGCATCAAACTTTCCTATGTCCTCATATCTCTTAATATAACACTTGCTTCCAAAGATCTTGAAATATTTAACAATAGGCTTATAACCAAACCATAACTCAAAAGGAGGCTTATAACCCGATTTAGAGTGTACACAGTAGTGTTTATAGCTTCTTTCCAATATATGTGAGGCACATTTCCTTCCAACATCATTGTTCTAGTAGCATCCAAAATTGTTTTGTTCTTTCTCTCTACAACTCCATTTTGTTGAGAGGTTTGGGGACCAGATAACTGTCTTCTGATTCCATGCTCTTCACAGAAAGAATTGAACTCCCAGGAAGTGAACTCACCACCTATGTCTGACCTTAGACATTTGATGTTTAGACCTATCTCATTATCTACCATAGCTTTGAAAATTTTGAACTTCTCTAATGCTTCACATTTTTCTCTTAAGAAAGCAACCCATATCATCCTAGAGTAATTATCAATAAGCAGCATGAAGTACCTTTCTCCTTGTAGACTTCTGATTCTGGAGGGACCGCATAGATCAGTATGCACTAGCTCCAATAATCCATTAGTATGATGTTTACTCTAAAAAGAAACTCTAGTCTATTTTCCCATCTGACATTCCTTGCATATTGTGTTAGTAGGCTTTACTAGCTTAGGTAGATCTCTTACTGCTTGAGTGGAGATTACCTTGACAATGTTATCAAAATTCACATGACACAACCTCCTATTCCATAACCAACTTTCATCCACTTGAGTAATCAAACAACTTACATCAGTACTCAGGTGAAAAATATTACCTTTTGTCTTTGTACCTGAAGTAATTTCATTTCTAGAACTTCCAAGTATCCTACATCTTCCATTTTTGAACTGAAGATTGTAACCCTTTTCCACCATCTGTCCAACACTCAACAAGTTATGCTTCAAGCCTTCAACATAAAGGACATCATCAGTGTTATGTTTACCACCAAGACAAATAGATCCTCTACCACAAATCACACCAGCATTGTTATCTCTGAATCTTACAACCCCACCATCATATTTCTTTAGATTTACAAATTTGCTTTTGTCACTAGTCATATGATGTGAGCATCCATTGTCAATAACCCACTCATCATTTTCTTCAATTCGGGTTGAAAGATCTTTCTCAACATTAGCAGATTCAGTAGCCACCGAACCATTTTCCTTTATAGCAATGAAAGCCCATTCATCTTCATTTCCATTTTCTTTATCAGATTCTTCATCAGTCACACCTTCTTCACCATAATAGCATTTCTTTTGAAATCTAGGTTTGTAAGGCTTGGACCTAGGAACTCTTTCAGGACACCTTGAAGAAAAATTACCTATTTTTCTACAAGAGAAACATTTAATAAGCAACTTTCCTTTACACTTACCTTGTCCTCTGCCTTCTTTCTTCACAATTAGTGCTTCTAGCTCTTCTACCTCTCTTTCTTCTTCTTCAAGTTGTTTCATCTTTTCCTCATACTTGAATGTCTTTCTAGAACTTTCTCCCAAATCGTATCTTTGCATGTTTCTTCTGGATACAAAAGCCTTAAATGCAGATTCAATCTTAGGGGTAGAATAACCAAATTCACTCAACTCAAAAGCAGTAAGTTTACTAATCAGCATATGTCTTGTCACATTTGTCACTGTTATGAGCTCTTCAATAGCATGAGCCTTTGATTTGTAAGAGGGAGGCAATGATCTGAGCACTTTAGCTACAATTTTGTGTTCATCCAAGGTACCACTAGCACATCTAATACCCATCACAAGTTCATTTACTTTTTGCATAAAAGAAGAAATATTTTCATCTTCACCCATCTTCAAATTTTTCATACTTTCCTTTTAAACTTGTTAGCTTAGCAAACTTCACAAGTGCATCTCCTTCATACAAAGTCTCCAGTTTCTTCCAGATCTCATGAGTTGTCTTTAGATCCATCACATTTGTCATTTCTGAATCTGTCAGAGCACTCAGCAAAGCTTCAATAGCCCTGATATTAGTCTCAGCCTCTTTAACCTCATCAGGAGTGGAAGGACCATTCTGAGGAATAACATATTTGTTCTTTGTAATCTTCCAGAAGGGTTCACCAATACACCTCAAATGACATTCCATTCTTGCTTTCCATAGAGGGTAATTTGTTCCATCGAATCTAGGATTGTCCTTCTTGTATGATGCCATCTCGGATCACCTCAAGCTTTTAAACTTCTTCAAAGGAACCTGCTCTTATACCAATTGCTGGAAAAACAAGGACAGACAACTGAGAGGTGGGGTGTGAATCAGCTGTCACAAAATATTTAAACTTTTCAAACTTAACTTAATCTCAGATATGATGAATGAACAATAAGCCATAAACCATTAGCACATTAGAAACATAGAGAACACCAAGATTTTTTACGTGGAAACCTTGTTAGGGGAAAAACCATAGTGGATGTCAGTCCATAATATTATACCCTGTTAAAAGTATAAAGAAGAATAATGGGAATGCACATGCATTCAAGCACACTACCAAGAGCTCACTACTCAAATACAAGAGGGCTCACTTCCCAAAGAAGGCAAATTGTCTTACAGAAATTTTGATTAGATCCGCAGGGTATGAACTAAGAAAATAGCTTCTACAAAATCCTGATTACAATTCTGGTTAAGCACCAAAACACTCCTTCACACTTAGCTCAAACTTCTTCACACTTTTCTCTGCAATCAAATGATTAGATCACTATTCACACATTTTCTCTTCCTCTGCTCTCACACACACTTTTTCTTCACACAAACAACTATTCTTATATATCTGCAACATGGGTTTGTACAAACAACTTCGTTGGCCAAAATAGAATATGAAAAATAAAACATATACACAATGTCGGCCCAAATTTACAAGTAAATTTCCAATGCAAATCAAACACCGTCAGCCATAATTTAATGAAGACTTAAAACAATCTCCTTGAGCACACCAAACATTCAAATTTTAACCTCCAAGGATCCACATGTTACAACCACCATGTCGTCCAAGAAGATAAAAACTCGAACACACAAGAGAAAAATCACTGACCACAAACACACCGATCAATGCAAATGTGCAACAAAGATAGAATATGATCTAGAAGAATCCACAAGCATCACAAATCAATAGAGAGGAATCCACAGCAACTTTAATTACTAGAATCACACCAACTTCAACTAGGAACACTAACTGAAGTAGCAAAAAAATTGTTAGAATAGAAATCTTCATAACTTGCTCAAAACTTCACACGGACCTCTAAAACTTTCAGTGGATAAACTAGATACACTCAGCAAGAAACCCTTTAGTCCACAACATCTGATCTTCAACATACTAAGAAAGAAACCTTCATGACCTTCATTGTTCCACTATCAACCTGCACCTTTTCCTTTTACAATTTTCTCAATATCCTCAACATATACAACTTACAATGCATCAATGCTAATAGTGTTGACATCAATGAAAACCACATATCAGCAACACAACCACAACATCCAACAAGAATAAGAATGTTGTCAATGATGGTGTCACTAATACCAAGCATGTCCAAGTATCCAACACCTCACAAAGGTCGCAATGCATCTCCAATCAACCATCTATTTCTGATGTCATATCCATGCCACAGGGTGCACCATGTCCTCCCCCATAGTCTAACCAGTATAACCAAGGAAATAACAAGTGTACTTTCACTCCTTTAGGAGAATCCTTGGATTCCATTTTCAAGAGGCTCCTACAAGCGATTTATCGAGTCACTTATCCTGTGACTAAGCCTTTTGACGAGTTGAAACCAAAACCCACTTGGTATAGGGAAAACGAGTATTGTACCTTCCACAAAATTAAAGGTCATTCCACTAACAAGTGTTAGGGACTTAAAACATATATCCAAGATCTCATGGACCGAGGAGATATAATAGTGGATGCTAATTAGGCAACATCGTCCAATGCCCAACTATAGATATATCAAAATGCTTTCCCCAAGCACAATCAAGGTCCCAGTACCTCCAATACTAATCTTGGGCCTAGCAATAGCCACAATCAAAATAACAGCACAAACAATATCAACTATCAGAACGTACCCTATAACTATGATGGCATAGTTATGTGCATTAGCCAAGTAGAGCCATGTGTGTCCATGATTCGTGTTAAAGGAAAAGACTTGCAATGTGTTGTTATGACGCATCGCACCTATATATTAATTCCTAGACCTTCCACATCTTCCTAGCCAACTCTTGTGAGCTCCCAATATAATATTCTTGATCATCTTGGAAAGAATCCCACTCAGATATCCATCTTGGATTTCCTTAAGTCTTCCCTCATCCATTAAGAAATCCTCGCCAAAGCTCTTCAGGATACCCACATTCCTAATGATATAGATCCTACTCCTTTTCAAGCCTTACTAGGACATCTTTCATCCACATACCAATTGGGATTCAGTCAAAATGATATGTCATCCATTGATTCAAACCATAACTGCCCCTTGCACATCAAAGTCCTTGTAGCCTGTCATAAAGTGAAAAGGGTCCTAGTAGATAATGGATATGCCCTCAACCTCTATAAGCTAAACTTCATAAAATAGGTAGGATATACCCACACCGACTTGAACAATTAGACCATCACATCAAATATTATGACAATGTAAAAAGAGAATCTGAAGGAATTATGTCTTCCTATTCAGGTTAGCCTTGTTGTGCAGTACACCACTTGTCACATCCTTGATCTGGACCTTCCCTATAATCTTCTCCTTGGATACCCATGAATCTATGCCATGCAAGTCATTTTGTCTAGTTACCATCAATGCCTAAAATTCCCATACAATGGGATGGAAGTAACCATAAACGTAGACCCTCAGCCCTTTGAGTATTGTCGCACTTTAGAAGCTTCCTTCCCCCACTTCCACTACTATCCAGAAGTTGAAGTGGGGGCACCTCAGGCATCATCTTCCAATCCATCCTCTAATCCATCATCCACCACATCATCCATTCCATCCACTAAATCTGAATCCACCATCACCAAGGTCAAGATCATAGACAAAGGCTATGGAGAATATGAGATGTGTATGGCTCTAAATGTGGCAACCATGCCTACATCTCCTCGTACCTATGGCCAACCTTCTCAATCTACACCAAAAGAAGAAGAGAATACAATAACACTCATCTCTAAGAACATGGGGTCTAATAATTTCCAATCCCCAAGAACACGACAAGATCAGGTAGACGATGAAATCAGTCAATGGATATACAGGGAAGAATATGAACCTTCACCCCCTCTTATTGAAAATTTCCAAGAGACTTATCCTCGTGCATCCAAGTTAGCTAAAAAATACAATTATCAGGGGGAGGTCTTGGTGTATAATAATAGGGAAGATTGCAGCCTATTGACACACCTATGCAACCTAGAAATTTGGGCTTAGGCTATGATAAAAACCAAAAGGGTCTTGCACCATCAACTAGCACTTCAAATAATGTCAATGTGGATAATGATTTCCTTGAAGACATACCAAAAGAAGAGGCCATCATACTCTCCTATGATTATGTAGATCTCCATTCCCTATTTGACTCCACATCCATCTTTAGCATCAACCTTTCCCTTTGCCATCTTGACCTCATTGATTGGAACTTACTAAGTAGTGCACCTATTGACACTTTTCCTTCAGTGTACATTTGCATGCATCTTATGGGATTGGGGGAAGATGAACACCCTAACCACAAAAGTAAAGAGAAGCAAAAAAAAAAAGGGTCATCTAGTGAAAACCCCTCCGAGGCACGTCCTAAGTCATCAAAAGTCAAAATAAAAGATGTATCCGGCAATGAAAACCTTGATGAGGAACTGGAGGATGGGGATATTCATCTTCCCCTTGTTGGAGCTCACTTGTCCAAATAGTCTTCCATCCTGATCGAAGAGACTCGAGAAGTTAATTTGGGAACAGAAGAAGACCCTAAAATCATTTACGTAGCCAAATCATTGTCAGAGGAAGAGCATTCCATCATTATCAACCTGTTAAAGGAAGGAATCATCACCTATTTATGCATGCAAGGATTAGATCCCACATTGGTTGTACACCATTTGGATGTTCATCCAGATGCCAAACCTGTTAAACATAAGCTAAGAAAAATGCATCCCCAAGTGGCCTTGCTCATCAAGAAAGAATTGGAGAAATTGTTAGAGGTTGGGTTCATAAGACCTATTAATTATTTTGACTGGATATCCAATATAGTGCCTGTCACCAAACCAAATGGGAATATCAGAATATGTACATACTTTTGGGATCTTAACAAAGCTTTCCCAAAGGATGATTTCCCACTTCCAAGTATTGACATGTTGGTTGATCTCATAGCAGGGCATGCCATGTTATCTCTTATGGACGGATTTTCCAGTTACAATAAAATCAAAATTGCACCTAAATATTAGCATAAAACTTCCTTCACTACCCCTTGGAGCACCTTCTACTATAATGTCATGCCCTTTGGTCTCAAAAATGTGGAGGAAACCTATCAACATGTAATGATTGTCATCTTCCATGACCTCATCCATATCCTAATGGAAATATGTGCCTCAATCCCAAAAGCTGAAACCTCTGAAAGGGCCAAGTCGGTGTGACAGCTTTTGTGTCTGGTCGACTAGCAGCTTGAATCTTGTTGAATAGTATAGGTCGTTGTGACCTTGTAGGAGTCTCGCCGAACGCTTTTATTTTAGTGCCTATCGCTGTGACAGTTTATTCGTTATAACCTCTCACCGCTCGTGGAGATCTATGGCCGATAGGTCATTCAATCGAATAGCGGGGAGAGTCTTGGATGTTCACTATGAGCTCTCAGTGATATAGATGTCTTGCCGATAGTGTTTTTTGTTGAAGTCTTCGGGGAGAGTCTAGGGTGTTTAGTAAGAAGTCTTACCGATATGGATGTCTCGCCGACTACTTTATCCTAGAGACATCGAGGTGACTTGAACACTCGGGAAGAACTCTTGGCGATAGTTGGTGTGTCTCACCAATGGTATTCACCTGAAGTAGAACTAAGGTTTCGGTGTAAGGTCTTAGTGATGGACAAAATTCTTGCCGACTGTCATTTGGTGCTCGGTATGACTTGTGAGCATTCAAAGTAACGTCTCAGCGAAAGTGGAGTCTTGTCGATAGTAGTATGACTACGAAGTAACTTAAGAGATCTCGGTGAAACCTCTTGGTGATAGTTGAATGTCTTAGGACCTTGGTATAAGGTCTTAGTGAAAGCGATGAGTCTCGCCGACTGGTGGATGCACTTGGATTAACATGAAGTATTTGCTGTGAGGTCTTGGTGAAAATACAAATGTCTTGCCGACTGTTCGGTGCTTCGGTGTAACTTAAGATGTCTTGGTGTAACCTCTTAGCGAGCAGTAAGTCTTGCCAATAGTAATGTTGAAGTCAATGCAACGGTTGTAAGCTCGATGGAACCTCTTGCCGATGAAAAACTCTTGGCAATATCAGATGCTAAGTTGTGTGTGGCATCAGGGAGACACGGTTAGTGTCTCACCGACATGCCAACACATATTGAAGCCTTTTGACTGTGTGAAGACCATCCTATGTGGAGTCATGTGGACCAATCAGAGAAGCCGAATGAGAACTATTGGAAGATAGTTCGTTGTGGCAGTTTTGAGAGGAAGCTCGACAAACAGGGAACGACATGAATATAGTTTGAAGTTGCAGATGCTCAATGGTTTGGTTAGTTCAAAGAACAATTGTGCGAATAGTTCGAATTGTATCAGAGTGATTTCTATTCTATAAAGATTGTAACTTGAAGGTTCCTGTACAAGATTGGTCATTGTGAAAGCTGTTGTAATCTGGCATCAGAAAGATAAGTCAGAACTCTATATGTAATTATTTGTTACTGTAATAAAAAGTGACTTCTCTTGGTGTGGTGGGTTTTTCTCCCATAAGGGTTTTCCCATGTATATCTGGTGTCCATATGTGTTTGTCTAAATACTCTATTTCTATTATCTCTTTCATGTGCATCTTAATTGGACTGTAATTGTAATTTTAAAAGGTATCTCTAGATTCTTTCTTATGGTTTTGACATTAGGAGAATTTTTTCCACATCTAATTTTCCTTACACCTAATGCCTCCCATTCAAGGAAAACCACTCCTATTGTATATCTCAGCTACATTGGTTGCACTAGGGGCATTACTAGCATAGCATGATGAGTCCTCTAAAGAACGTACAATTTACTACATCATTCAAACGCTATTGGGTTATGAACTCAACTATTCCCCAATGGAAAAAGCTTTCCTATCAGTGGTCTTCAGTTCACAAAAGCTTCATCATTACATGATCAGTCACCCCATCAAGCTAATATCAAAAGTTGAGCCACTAAAGTGTTGGACTTAGGGAACACTGAGAGGGGGGTGAATCAGTGTTCAACAAATTTAAACTTTAAATCTAGATCTTAAACCATTTATAGTACCTAAATAGAAATAAAGATGCAAGCACATGAACAAGATAATCAAAGCACCATAACACCAATATTTTTACGTGGAAACCCTATTAGGGGAAAAACCACGGTGGAGATTAATCCATAATTATACTCTGTTAAAAGTATGAATAAAAGGGAATGCACATCCATTCAAGCACACTGCCTAGATCTCACTGCTCAAAATAAGGAAGGCTCACTGCCTTACAAAATGTTTGTGATTACAACAAAAATTTGAACTGAGAGGATAGCATCTCCAAATTCCTAGATTTGGTTCCAATGAAGCTCAATAAACAATCTTTAGCCCTTTTGACTGATTTTGTATTTTTGCCCTGCTTTGGTCTGCTCTACTATACTGAAACTATGCAAAGATGACCCTTCTAATATTCGCACACACATCTATTCTACTCTTCACACATATTCTTACACTTTTCCACTTGCTTCTCACACAAAAAATGAATTACCTATCTCATATATATATATCCGCTAACAAAAATTTCATTACTTCAGGTCGGCTTTAACAAAACATGAAATATCTTTCAATGTTGGCTCAAATCACAAATTAAATTTAATGCGCACCCACACAAGTTAGCTAAACTATAGCTACGGCCCAAAACAAAATAACCAACACAAGAAATAGTTAATCAATTACTTCTTATACATCCGCAACATGCGACATTCACTAGGTCAGCCACAATGAGCAAATAAACAGAAAAACATCATGCCAAAGCATCCAACTAGATCTCCTAACTCATACACTGATCAATGCAACATCTCAAAACTTAACAACAAGATAGTTTAGATGCTTAACAAACTCTCTCGGAGATCCACAACTCAAAATTATGATCCGATGAAACATACAGATCTATATACTAACTAGATACCCTGTTCTTCATACTCTCTGTCGATAAAATATTGATCTTTACTTATCTTGCCGGTATGGATAAATCTTGGTTTACAGACCGGTAGGATGACTTAGGTTGCCATCAATGACAACACTAGAAGCCACATGCCATCAAGTAATCCATATGCCAACATAAATTATCTGTTATCCAGAACTTATTTGACTAGCCGCATGGCCAAGTGGGTCATGTTACTAAGTGAGTTGGACATAGAGTACATGGACCGTAAAGCAATCAAGGGACAAATAATAGCATATCAGTTGGTTCACGCCCCCTTGGTGGATGCATATCCCCTAGTAGCAAAGTTTCTTGATGAAGAATTCTTTATAGCAGAAGAAACAAATACATGGATGATCTACTTTGATGGGTCATATACACATAATGGAGTTGGTGCAGGTGTCCTATTTGTCACTCCTCAAGGTGATTTTATCCCCAATTCATTCAAACTCACATGTCCATGCACCAACAACATCATAGAGTATGAAGCTCTAATTACTGGCCTTAGAATCACCATCTAATGGAATATCACCCATCTACATGTCTTTGGTGGTTCTCAATTGATAATCAAATAGGTCAACAATGAGTTTCAAACAAAAGACGACAAGATTTTGCCTTATAAACACATGGTGGATGACTTTAAGAAATATTTCACCTTCATCCAGTTTGAGAAAATTCCCAAAGTCCAAAACAAGGTAGCAGATGCAATGGCTACAATTGGTTCCCTCATCGACATGCCAAAGGATCAAATAGATATGAGTTGTTGAACAACTACTAATCTCTGTATATGATGTCCCTAATAATGAGATGGTGTGTGATATCGTAGGTCCTGAATCATCCTAGTACCATGACATTTATACCTGCCTCCACAACAACATATTACCCCCCAACCTTACCTAAAATCAACACAAATCATTTATCCAACACACTTCCTGCTATGTCATCAAAGGAGATACACTTTATCATCGAGGGTATGATGGCACTCTCCTTCGGTGTCTCAAAGAATAAGAATCTTGTTTTGCATTAAGCGAGGTACATAGTGGTGTATGCGGGTCTCATTCTAATGGAATGGCCTTAGCCAAGAAAATTCTAAGAGCAATATATTATTGGCCAATTATGGAACACGATGATTTTGAATTCGTAAAGAAATTTCTACACTGCCAATAACATGTAGATTTAATCCATGCTCCTGCACAAGACTTACATCCTATCATTGCTCCATGGCCTTTTTCACAATGGGGTTTTGACCTAATCGACATGATTTACCCTCCATCATCTGATGGTCATACATTTATCATCATTGCCACTAAATACTTTACCAACTAGGTGGAAGCAATTCCACTCTCCCAAATCATAGGTACTTAGATCTCTAAATTCATCCTTTTCCATATTTTTTGCAGATATGGAATTCCCTCCACCATCATCACTGATAATGGTAAGCCATTTAAAACCAATGCATAAAATCCCTTTGTGAGACATATCATATCCAACATCGTTGGTCCACCCCTATTACCCTCAAGGTAATGGCCAAGCTTAAGCGACCAATAAAACACTTGTAAAATCCTTAAAAAGGTGGTCAACAATACTAGTCAAGATTGGCACCTCCATCTCCATCCCACCTATTGGTCATACTGCACACCCACTGGAACAACCCCATACTCCCTTATTTATGGTTCCAATGTTATCTTGCCAATTGAGGTTGAGATCCCATCACTTTAAATCTCTCTGAAGAATCACATTAGTGATGAAGATGCTCGAGTCACGTGGTTAAGTCAACTAGGACTCTTGGATGAAAAGCTTATCAAGGCCTACAATCATCTCCAAGCATATCAGCATCATCTTAGGAGAAACTACCATAAGAAGGTCTTCCCATGCTAATTCAATGTTGGTGATCTAGTACTTAAGGAGAATCAGTGCACCCAGAAAGATCAAGACAAGAAAGGAAAGTTCGAGGAAATTTTTTTGGGTCCTTATGTGTCACTGCCAAATATGGTTCTGGGGCATATTAGCTTGCTACACCTAAGGGGGGACCCTTAGAGGAGCCTATCAACATCATGCACCTGAAGAGGTTTTATACCTAAGTCAGTTGGGTTATCCTATCCTAAAAAATACCAAAAAAGGTAAAAAACTTAGAAAAATACCAAAAAAAATCAAAAAAGTCAAAAAATCCAAAAATAGTAAAGAGAAATAATTCATCCTATGGTGAAAACCACCCTTGGTGGTGCCTTGGATAAGTATGTTTTGTGAAAACCTAGCGATAGGAACCATTCATAGAGGGATTAATCATTATCTATCTTGCATCCTAGTTACTTTATGCATCCCTCCATCCTATTGGCATATCCTATCCGCACATCCTATCAATTCCACCCTCCTATCGGCATCCGCTTATCTGTCGCCTGGTATATTTTGGTTGAGCATTGAATGATTTGAATCAGCTATCAACAATCCTCAACTTTTATCCTACATTTGAGCTCTTCATTGCTTGTACATCGGTGTTATTTGTTGATCTCTTTCTCCCATCTAGGATCCTTCATTGTGTCGGTCATCATTAGGTCTCATGTCATCTTTTGTCCTTTTGTCAAACTATGTTTCCCCTATGCTTCACGTAGGCAAGGTTAATCATTTGATCGGCCCCTGGGTCATTTTTCCATCTTGATGTGTCATTCTTCATCCTCCATCAGGGTCTCCATTGTCCTTTTTCCTCTTTTATCCATGGTCATTCGTTGGTCTTTTATCGAACTACGAGGACTCTACGCTTTCATGTAGGCAAGGCTAATCTTTGATTAGCCCCTGAGCCCCTAGGTCTGTAGGGTGTGTCTCATTGTCTTGTCGTGTTGTCAAGTGTGTCCTACCTAGTTGGTTCCTAACAAAAAAATACATTCGTGTCTTGAGGTCCAATCAGTTTTGAGTATCCTAAGTCATGTCGGTCATTTAATCTATCCTCCATCTTTGGTCTTAATAGGATGTATCCTTCCTAAATCAAATTGCATCAATCCCATCCACCCTTTTGATCCTATGGCAAAGGACATTTGAAATTTATTGTGATCTTTTGATGCTTTTGGCATTTTGTTCATCATTTGAGCTTCCTATTATACCTTGTTAGGGTCACCACGATCCATCATATCATGGTGTGCTCTAACTGGTAAACATAGGGGCATATCTTGATCTTTTGTCTATTTTTTCCTTCTTGGTTGTCCCATGTAGTACCCACCAATATTCCTGTGGTCTTGTGTTACACTGGGGCATCCTTTGTGCTTGTGGTTACCCCAATACCTAGCCTGACCAAAGCTCTTGCAGCTTTTGGGGTGTTGGGATACCCTCCTTGTTTTTTGTGTTTGTCTTATGAATTTGACACTAATATGTCTTGGTTCCTCATACCCTAGCGTATCGTGTCTTATGCTATAGCAAAAATCAATGCTCCTGAAATGGAAAAATGGCATTAGGATTGTATTCCATTCATCATCCCATTGCATTGCATTTATCCCCATCCATTCCTTCCCTAGCCTATGGTTAGTGATTTTGGTTGTGCAAATGCTCTTCCCTCATCTTTTCTTCCTATCAAAATTCCTATGGTTTTTGACAGGTGCAGTGCCACACCCATCATCATTCATCTCGCTATGCGATACATTGTCACACCTATCACTGTTCATTTCATCTCATTGCATTATCATTTTCATATCCATTTTAAGTTGTTTAGATTAATCTATATTTGTTATTCTAAGCATCTTAAGTTCATTTCATATCATTTCATCTCATTACATTATCATTTTCATATCCATTTTAAGTTGTTTAGATTAATCTAGATTGGTTATTCTAAGCATCTTAAGTTCATTTCATCTCATTTCATCTCATTGCATTATCATTTTCATATCCATTTTAAGTTGTTTAGATTAATCTAGATTGGTTATTCTAAGCATCTTAAGGTCATTTCATATCATTTCATCTCATTGCATTATCATTTTCATGTCCATTTTAAGTTGTTTAGATTAATCTAGATTGGTTATTCTAGGCATCTTAAGTTCATTGCATATCATGCAATCTCATTGCATTATCATTTTCATATCCATTTTAAGTTGTTTAGATTAATCTAGATTGGTTATTCTAAGCATCTTAGGTTCAGTTCATTCCATTATCATTTTATTGCATTATTATTTTAGGTTGTTTGGAGTTATTGTTCTAAATATATTATTTCATTTCACCACATACATTGCATTACATTACATTTATCATGTCCACCCATAACATGATCACACATGCATACATCACATATTTTCATCCATTGCATCACATTGCATTTTCATATCACATCATATATACATGGTTACCTATAGTACATTCCTCATCATGCCATATCTTATATGCATACATAATAAATCACAATTGCATCACCACCTACATCATGCACCATTAGTATCATATCCATAGCATACATCATAAAATCATGAATTATCCATCACATCTTGCATCACAAAATGTCAGACATAGTGCATATAATCCATAACATTCCCATACACATAAGCATAAACCATCATAATTAAATGCATACATCATAATCATGACCATCATACACATGCACATAATAAACATCCATGTCATCACATAATAACCACATAGTGTCAGAAATGTCCATTGCCTATCATATATAAATATCAAAAAATATATAGTGTCCATCACATGTCCATCATAGTCCATCATAAAAGATAATAAAATTCTACCAAAATCCACAATAACATAACGAGTCCATCATCAAGTCCATCAAAACCCATCAAATAACATACAGGTACAGAGCTCTAATCAAGTATAGAGACTACATCTCCTGAATGAATAAAGAATAAAGAATGAAAGAATCCATGAATGAAATAATCTCTAGAATTTGTGCTCAAGAATTTGTAGCCTTTGTCTATGTATGTTTCCCATCCACTTTGTACCTGTTAAAATCTAGATCTTGTATCCCTATCCTGTCTACCCTATGCTCGCTCCATCTGACCTCTAGGGGAGTTTGGCACTAAACCTCTACCTCGAGGGGGTGTCTCCCAGAAACTGTTGTATCCTCATGTGTGTGTCACCCCTGAGTATGAGGGTGTTTCAATATGGGGCACTACTATAATGTACAGTGACACCCTCCATGTCATATCTAGGATAGCCTGATGATAATGAAACATGTAATAGTTGGCAATTTTCCCCTTTTCCCAATAGGCGATTACACAATCATCCCTATGTCTTTTTCCCCCTAAGTGGTGAATTTTCATTCGCCCTTTTCCCCAAAGGGTGGATTTGCATTCGCATGTTTCCCCTTTTGGCGAATTGCATTCTCCCTTTCCCAGTTTTGGTGAATTCGCATTCGCTTATCCCAAATCATTCTCGCCCCTGCGTTGTGCAGGTTCGCCCTTCTTAGGGAGAGGCGATTTCACAATCACCCTTCCCCAGTGTGCCCACCCCTATGATGCATGCATCTGCCCCTTTCTTCACCGATCCCCCTAGATGGGAGAATTTTCCTTCTAGATGGGCAAGTCCACCCATCCATGGTGAATCCGTACCCTAGCTACCCAACCCAAAATTTAAAAATGTGCATAAAATTCAAATCCAAATCACAAGCTAGGGATCTGACACCTACCTGGTGAGGTACTGTGCACTTGTAGTAGAACTATCGCACCTCCTTGCCTTGGTAGATCAGCTCATCATCCACGAACACCTCGTCACCGCTTGACCCATCAGCCATCCTTGTCACTCTTTCACTCTCTCTCTTTCGTCTAGTTAGTTGCCAAGTGTGTAAATGAGAATTAGGTGAATAGTAATTTTTCAAATTTACTATTTATAATTTTCACTTTTGCACCTAATTAGCCTTTTAATTTTTGGGTAACTTTTACCCTTTAATAACCCTTTATTAATTCATTTTCCCCTTTTCTTTCGAGGGCTGCCATTCGCACCCCGTTTGTCTGTTTTCCTTCATTCAAAATCCATTCTTCATGGTTTTTTGTGCTCTATCACATGGTACCCTCTATTTCTCCATATCGAGAAGTCACCCGAAGCCCCTTTTTCTTCCCCATCTACCCTCTCAAGGCAACATACCCTATCATATTTCTTCATTATTCTCTTTTATCCACTTCCCTACGATACTGGGGCATCATCTAACATTTTTCTCTTCTATTGAGTCGTGTGTATTTTATTTTTCTTTGAAATACTGTTATTCTAATAGTATTTTGAAGAGGGGAAAAATGTAGACACCTGAATTTGAACACTTCCATATGATCAAATTCACCCTTCGCATTCCTCTATTTCGCATCCCTTAGACATATTAATTAAATAATCTATTATTTGGTTAATATTTCTTCACATTCTAATGTCCCTAATGTATTTAATAAATTAATTAAATACCTTACCCCTTTCATCTCTAAATTAAATAAATACCCTAATTTATTTAATTTAGTCACTTTGGCCCAAATGAATTAAATTAATTTTTAATTCATTTCCTTCTCTCTCCTCATGTCACATCCTCCATAGTTCTCTTTAATCCAGATTAATCTAATTAATCTATGATTAGGATGTGCACACTCCTAATCATCATTAGGGTCACATCCTCCATAATCCCCCACTTGCCTCTAATTTGTTATTAATTTGTCTAATCATGCATTTGCACAACCTTAACCACCTAATTAACCCAACCTAATCTCCATGCCATTTATGGAATATGCCCTAAGTCAATCACATTAATTTTTTTCTCCTTTTGGAGAAGGAACCCCCTTCCCCATGTGAAATTTTAATTCACATTTATTTACCCAATGCATTTTAAGGAATTTTAAATTCCTTCTCTTATCCCCATAAGGATTTTTGAGGAATTTTTAATTCCTCACATGTCCTCTCAATCACATGTGGAAAAGGATCTCCTTTATGAGGAGATCTTGTCCCTTCCCAAGGTACAACCTAGTACCTCCATATCACCTCCACATCAACCCCTCTTTTCCATATCATCTGCCACATGTCAAGATGTGAGGGCTTGTGAGTTCTCAACTCACCCTGGCCCTTGATCTTTGCCATCATGGATCAATCGTGACCCTTAATTCCTTTAGAGGCACTTCCCCTAAAAATGGTGGAAATTTACCCATTTGCATCTATCCATTCTAGCATTCAAGCACTCATCTACACTTAGCAATTTTCAAGCATACAAGCCTTCCATCCACCATTATTGCAGCATTTGAGCTTCCTTATTGTATCTATCCATATACCCATTTGCATCATTAGAATCCTCATCTCTCCATGATCATTTAGAGCACCATTTTGAGCTATTTTTCCACCAAGGAGCACACATATCAAGAAATCAAAGGGCCAACCAAGACCATCAATCTAAACAAGGTGAAAGGTTTCAATTTCTTATGTTTTTGTTTAGATTCAATTAGGCCAAATCCGAGTGTTTGTTTTTGTGTTTTTCTTTGTTGCATTAGTCTAGTTTTTGCATCTTAGAGTAGGAATTCACACTTGCACACAGAAGGAAACAAGTAAAGTGGTGATAGATTTCCTGATGAACAATATTCTAATTAGATTTGGAGTCCCAGAGAAGATTATCTCAGATAATGCCATGTGTTTCAGGTTAGATGAGTTCAAGGATTTTTGTGATAAATATGGTATACAAATTTCTTATTCTTCCCCTTACAATCCTCAAGGGAATGGTCAGGATGAATCTAGCAACAAAATTTTAATGAAAATTATCAAAAGAGTGATTGAGAAGAATAAGAAGGTTTTGGATTCAAAGTTGAAACTTGCACTTTAGGCAGACAAGGTTACTGTTAAGAAAGCCACTAGTCATTCACCATTTGGTCTAGTTTATGGTTTGGATGCTAGGTTTCCTCAAAACAATTTACTAAAAAATGTACAAGTTTTTTCAAGAGCATGATTAGAAAATTTGTGATGAAATGCAGCATAAGATTGATAATCTTATATAGTTTGATAAAACTAGAAGAGAAGCTCATGACAAAAATGTAAAGATGCAGTTACAAGTCAAGCACTTGTATGATAGGAAAGCTTCTCCTAGAAAATTTGAAGTGGATAGCATGGTGTTGATGTGGAATGCACGAGCTCAAGATAAGGGCAAGCATGGAAAATTTGAAGCACTATGGTTAGGCCCTTATCTAATATCCAACACACATGGTGAAGATTCATACTTTCTACAAAGCTTAACAAGTGAACTTCTTGAACTACAAATACATGGATAGTTCTTGAAGCCATATTTCTCTTGAAATATTCTCTCTTCCATGTACATTCTAAAATCTTGTAAATTTTGTATATAGATTCATTTACTTGGGTCTAGTCTTCTTGCCTTGTTTGAGCAGGTCCCTAGTTTTTGGTGTCCTTGTGCTTGGTCTACTTCAACCATGAGATCTCAAATCTCACCATGCTTGCAAGAGGCATGTATCCCTAGTCAAAGGCACTGGTGGAACCTTCAAAGTTTCCAATTCCAATAGTCTAAAATGCATTTTCTCTGGTAACTTCTTGGTCTGGTATGAATAGGGTATGGGGTTTTATGTTGAGGAGTTGGTTTACTTAGCGTTATTTTCTCCTTTGTCTAAACCCTTGTCTTTTGATTTAATCTTTTGTTTACCTACTATAGTCTATCTCTGGTCAAATTAAAACAACTTAAGCCTTTTAGTTCATTCATTTGGCCAACCCCTTTTGGTTAGGGTTCCCTGTTTACCCATCACTTAATATCTCCCTTGTTACTTTGGTCCAGGGACTTATGTTTTATAAAGTTAAAAACTGAAATATTTGTCCTTTACATCCTTTGCATAAAATGTTCCTAATTTCCTTTTATGGTCTTGTCTTGCATCGCTCCTAGTTAGTCCCCTCTTTAAAACAACATATGAGCACGTGTTGAATACCCTCACTTAAGTTCTATCTTACCGCTCAGTCCATTGCTCATCATGTATTGTTTTGTGAATGCTTGACTTGAATTGGTGATTAGTGATGAACTTTTTTCCTTTGTATCGCTCATTGTGGATAGGTGTTGGACCTTAAGTTCCCTATTTGTGATGTGTGATGTGAAGGATTTCCTTTATATCGCTAGTTGATTTCCTATCACTAATTGCTCAAGTGCCTTTTGTTTTAAATTAGTGATGCACGATAACATTATATGATTTTTGTATTTCCCTCTCACCACTCATCACAAATAGCTGCTTGAGCTTATATTTTTCAAAGTAGCAATGAGTGATGAGGTCTTTCATTCCAATGTCTCATCGCTAGTTTGAGATATAACTAAGGGAAATGCTTCTAGTGCCCTTGATTTTGAAACATGTACACATGGCCAAATCTTGTTTCATCGCCACTTCTCCCCCATTGCTAATGTGACTCAACTATTGAAACATGAATTACCGATGAGTGATGGGTGATGAATATAGTCAAAGAAGGACCTTGATCTAATGGTTGAGATCTTATCATGCATGTTGTTTACATCACTAATAGGACACATCAAAGAAAAAGAAAATCCATGATGAGCAATGGATTGTTAAGTCTATTACCCATCGCGCTACCTTGAACCATCATAGATTCATCCAAAGGAATGAAGATCAGATTAGTGATGTGCAATGGCTTCCAAAAAAAAGTGACTAAGGTAAGTAAAGGGTAATGTAGCAGCATCTAGTGGGCATTGCTAAAAGCAAAAGAATAAAGCACGAGAATGAAGGAGAGCCACTGATATGGTTTTAAAACAAATTGATCAACTACTAGAATTTGAACTCAAATGGCTAAGTGTTAGCTCACTCGCATTAGATTTCTACTAGACATTAATGGTGATATGCTTCATCATCTAGCCATAAAGAAGGTAGTTGGCTCATTAGTCCTCACAATTGAAAATGTTCAAGAGCAGAGAAATTGATCAAGTTTGAGGAAACAACATGAAGAGCTCTGATGAATAGTTGCAGAAGGCATTAATAGCAAATTTCCATTCGGGTAAGCAAATAATCACTCTTTGTTGTGTCAATTATGTTGAATTAAGCCGGTTTGGGGAATTAATGGAAATTTTGAAAGCCGTAGGCTCCTAAGTTTTGATATGGTTTGTTTATCATGCATTTTCAATTGGGTTGGTGAGAATTGTGTGAGGTCTGGGAGGGTTTTTATTTTGTAATTTGTTTCTTAAGAATTTAAACCAGTAGTTCCTTTCCATCAGTTGAAAATTTGAAACCCTAGCTCTATCATATTGTAAAAATGAGTGATCCTAGTGAATCCTCCACAAAATCAAAAAGAAAACCCAAGCTGAAGAGGGTTAAAAAACCTAAAACCTAAGATGATACATCCAAACCTAAGCTAGATATACCTAAAGCATCTACAAATTCTAAAGGAGAGAAAAGAACACATGATAGATTCATGGAGGGTGCATCTAAGGATATAAATGAGGGAGGGTCACAAATTAGAAAAAGACCCATAGGGCAGGCTGTTATGACTAGTAGACTAATTGATCTTATTGGTGGGATTCGAGAGGTTGCTCAACTACAGAGTGGATGGGAGCTATTCTTATATGCTTTCAATAGAAGATATGCTAGATGGCTAGCCAGACACTTATGAGGTTTTAACCTTCAAAGGCTTGTAGTGTCAAATGTATTTGTGGAGTTAGATGTGATGTTGGAACTGGAAAAACATTATGATACCACAGATAGGAAAATCAAAAGTGAGAATGGAACTTTAATCCTTGAGGTGATAAGAGATAAAATTGTGGAGGTGTCTAAATTGAACCCCAATTATATAGTCAGCATCAATCGTGTAGATTTATACAATGAATATGAGAAAAACATATATGGGTACATGAAGAATTTGCTTGCTAGGCACAGAAAGGATAATAAGGGAGGATTTAGTCCTAAGGTATTGGAGCCCTTTGAATATGAGGAATATGTAAACTATTTTAAGAATACATATTATTACTTGAATCAGGTTTTGGCTCGTAGTTTTGATGCAAGGATAGCAATTGATCTATTGGTGATGGTAATTGACATACAGAATTGGAATTCCAACAGGGGATTTGATTATGTTGCATACATTACAAGGAAAATGCATAAGGGATTGATTATTTTGGAGGGAAATGTTTTGTTATCTTTCCCACATTATTTTGTGTTAATGCACATGCTTCTATATGTTGGACAAGAAAAATGGAAGAAGAAGTTGAAGCTAAGGAAAATTGATGATGAAGGAAATTTGTTGCCCATCTAAATCTAGACACATGTCTATGACCAAAATTTTCCCCATTCTAATTATTTATTGTTTTGTAATGTCATAAGATATGGTATTTTGGAGAGTTTGGGTGTGGCACCCATTTATAGGCTTTCAAAAGTTATTAGTGATATCATGCACCCCCAAAGATGTAGAAGGGTCACTTGAGAATCATAACTGGGTTGATTGGTTTTTATATTCAGAGTACACATTAATCAGGGCCTATAGAGCCAAGGTGGCACCCCATTGTTTACCCCTATATGTCTTAGATAGATTGGCATTCATGGAGTTGATGTGACAACTTGATTTTATGGATAAGGAGCAATTTAGAACTCCTAGGAAGGGCTCGGTAGTAGTGCCACAATGTGCTTTTTCTTATTTCAAATCCACTACCAAGGAAGCATATGAGAAATTTAGAATAATACTAAACAACCTTAGGATGTCGGTTGATGAGGTTAGGATTTTTTATCCAAAAGGTTTTGTAAATAATATGAGGAGAAAGAAAGGCTTATTTGGATTTTCTCATATATTCCTATATACTAATGATGTACTAAGAAATTTGACAAGTGATGGAGCAGTCACCTCAAGGAAGAAGGAATGCAGTGCTATTTGTGATAGTGAAGAGGATATCATGAAAATAAATGCATTTTATGTCAGAGCATATGATGAAATTAAGAACCCTTTGGAGAGGGCTATGAAATAATTGAATGATTATTAGGTGGTGAATTTAAGGTGAAGGTCAAATAAGTTGTTGAAAGACCACAAGCCCTCTTAGAGTAAAAACCTCAAGCCATGGATGTTCCAAAGCAACCTTTAGAGATTGGAAGGGGAGATACTAAGGTAGTTGGGAAAGAATAGTTTTTAGAGCATGTGTTGGATGTTGAGGAGCTGGAAATGAGATTCCCCTCACCTAAATTAAATGATGCTCTTGACATAGAGATCCCCCAAGATAGAATTATTAAATGGCAGTATGATGATAAGGCTAATGATGATCCAAGAATCAAGGCCTATGATGAATTTCTAGCAGATGATGCTTTTGTGCAAAATAAATTTTAAAGAGTTAGTCATCCAACAAAGGAGTAAGGACATAAAAGAGAGAATTGAAAAGGTTAAAGTTGGTGTGGATCCTTCATAGCAAGAGGAAGCAGAGAAGGAAAAAGCAGAGAAGATCATCGATGGAATAGCAACCATTACCCCTATTGAAGCAAGGAAACTTGTCATAGAGAGTGGAATAATGTTGCTTCCAAGGTGCATGCTTACATCACTATTGCATTGGAGGCAATAAGGAAGGACCCTCAAGCTTCTATATTAGAGGAACATTTTGACAACTAAGTATTTGGATCAGGTTTTAGTTTGAAATTGCATGCTCTTGTAATTTGTTCTATTGCACCAAACACCAAAAAACTTGAGGTTATCAGGTCAGTTGAGGAGGTTCTTAGCTCAATGGTGGTGAAGAGGGCCATAGATATAACACCTGTTCAAGCTAAAAAATGAACTATGCACGCTGTCATGCTTAGTGTTGACACTGCACAAATTTTTGAAAAGAAATATGATGCTTTATTAAAAGTATAATATTCTTTTAGATGAATGCAATAAAATGAGAGCCACATCACAAGTAGCTCAGTCAATAAGGGAATTTCCCTCACCCTCCTCATCCTCTTCAAAGTTGTCATCTCAAGATAGAGAAACCCTTGCATTGAGGATTCAAAGCTTGAAGAAGGAGCTGCAAACAGAGAAGGAAAATAGCAAGAAAGCTAAAGAAGAGACTGCAAAGGTTGCAAATAATATTTTTTATGATATTTTAAAACATAGAGTTACAAAATTGGTAAATAAGGTTGATACTGTATGGGGTGTATATAAAAGCATTCATGAAGCAAATGCACAATATGTGCATGTTCAATATACATTCTAGAATGAATGGAACAAGTGGAGTACCAAGGTAGTTGCACTTAAGGAAATGATGCCACATATGCAGAAAGACCCTAAGGCTCCCACAAATATTCCTAATTTGATAAATTTCATTGATTTGTTAAGTGAAATCATAGCATTCCATGGCAAGTTAGGCATGCAACTATAGAATAAGTTGAAGATGTTTAGGGATATGGAAAAGAGTGGCATGCCAAATATTCTGGATGACAAAGGGTTGAAAGAGTTTGCTACCTGGAAGGATGAGTTGGGAGGTCTCCTCCCACATTTTAAGGGAGCTATCAACCTTAATTATTTTACTATGTTAAATATAGCTATAGATGACATGATAGGAATAGAGGTCAGAATGGATACATTTGTTAAAGAGGCCTGGATATTAATTGATGCAAGATATAACCAGTATAACACAAAGGTGCAAAAATTGTTGGGTATGCAGTGGCTAACTGAGGAGGAGTTTAACATATGGCTTGAAAAGTTTATAGATTAAGCCTATGTTGACATATTGTAAAATGTTATCTCCTCCGGATGATGAATATTGATGACAAATGTGGTGATGTGGATGGGTATTCTTCTCTCTTTTTAATTGCTTTCATGTTTTAAAGTTTTTGACTGGACGTGCACGTGGAAGACATTTTTGGCTCATAGAGAAGATAGTTTGGTGATGATGTAATGATAAAAGATGCCTTTTGGAAGGCAGGAAAATCTTCTTTAGCAAATGAAAGAATTTTTTTTCTTATATGTTTTCCCCCTCATTGAAATTGAAAATATAACCACTTGGGGAGGTTTTGAAATTCAAATGCAAATGAATGTCAAATTTAAAATGTGACTATAAGTGTAATTTGGCCCAAAGCTTTTTGTTCCCATGTTTTTACAAATGGAAATTCAAGGCCAATTGCACATGTCTTTGGTTGGAGAAATTTTTTAACTCATGTAATAGAAATTTTGTAAATCAAGCACAAAGGAATAGAATAGTTTTGAGTCTTAGGTATGAATTCTAGTTTGTAATAGGCATAATAGTTTTACAACAGTAATGGCATATGAATGAGAATTGCAAATTCTAGAAAAATTTCTCTCCTGTGTACTTTGTTTCCCAAATTATATATAAAATGATGAAGGATATTTTATTTATATTCAATCATTTTGTTTGAATGTATGGTTTTATTTCTTCTTTAGTTCAAAGAACTAATTAAATGCTTTAACAAAATCATAGGTCTATGTGATGAAGTACAAGGATTAATAAGTAGTTTTTTTTCCTAGAGATCTTGAGTTGTTTATTGCAAAGCAATATAACAATAGTCTTTGAATGCTAGGTTTAATTACTAATGTATTATAGTTTGTTGCAAATATGAATCCATCACCCATGGATAAAGCATTGTTCTGTAAATTTGTTCATTTTTTATGTCAAATGAGTCGTCCCATGCTTGTCAAAGAGCATGATCTTAATGAAAATCACTTACACACCTTTAATTGTAGTAAATTTTTATGAGGAACCACCCATTCCTTGCTTTAGATAATAATTTGCTAAAGGATCGGCCAAATCTTCAAAGGATTATATCTAACTAGCAACTTATAGGAATGTATCTATTACTCACAATGTTCATGGTAATTTGGCACAAGAGTATCAGTTAAACATTATAAGGATCACCCTCCTAGGTCTTACAAAGCTTGAAGTGTAGAGGTAAAGCCCAGCAAACTTCTACCTATTTGTTGGCCAATCCTCACCATTTTTTACTATTGAATTATGGAAAATTCATAGATAATGGTTGAGATTAAGTTTGGTTCTTAAAAAAAAATAACCAACAGATTGACGACTCTACTAGGGACATTGATAGTCCAACGTCTCTAGGTCAAATCTAGTAGAGTTAGAGTCAATCATTTACAGTGTTCTTCATTGACTGAGGAACACTTTATTCAAATTCTCATCTATAAGTTAGGTCCTATCTTATGCATCAATTTTTGGTTCCTTTATCCATTTCATGTCAGGTTATGTTCAAATTTTTCTCTGAGATTGCAAGTGCTTATCCAAAGTGTAATCAATTTATATTTCCCAATATCCTGGGTAGCAACTCTTAAGTCTCTTGTGCTAGTGCAAGATTAAATTCTCAAAGAGAGAGTGAGAGGGAGAATTATGAGAGAAATTTTGACACCATGAGGAGAACTAGAAGCTACATGAAGAAGCACCCTGAGAAAAAGTTGGAACCTGAGCCTTCAAAGGACAAGAAATCATCCTGTATAAAGAAGAATGATGAGTCAAATAATTTTATCAAAACTCCTGCTAGTGCATCTCCTACTTTAAATAATAATATTCATAATGAAAATGTAAATGAAGAGGCACATGAGGTTCAGATGCCCAATGTAAATGAGGGAGGTTTTCCCATTGGAGAAACTTTTAATATTAACCTTGTTATATCAAGGGAAGAAGAGAGGTGGGAATTCCGGGAAAATGATAAGTTCTCAGATCCTTCAACTCCTAGGGGTAAATCTATCTTTAATGGTGATAACTTCAAGCCAAGGGGTGAATCACCTAATGTAGCCTCACACCATAGATAATTCATTAACCCTACATTCTATACTCCTGAACCTAGTGAGTCTGAAGATTTCTTAGAAGATGAAGATGATATAGATAAGTATATGCAAGCCTTAGAAGAGGAAGAGCTCATACTCAAGGAGTTGGAGGAGAAGAAAGCAAGGGAGTTAGTAGAGAGGAAGCCAAGGGAGTTTCATGAGAAATAATTAAAACAAAAAGAGGAGAGGATCAAGGAAAAAGAATTGGAAAAAGATACCCAAAGGAAAAGAATTGAAAAGATGAAGGAAGCATTAAAGGAACAGCCAACTCCTGAGGCCCCTCCTAAAAATGTTGTTAAGACAAACCCTAATCCTCCTAAATTTACTAACCCTTATGTTGTTGTTAACAAGCTTGTGGATCATGGGAAGAAACCCATTGATCAACATAAGATAACCATTCCTAATACTAATACCAATACAAATACAAATACTTCAATAATGCTTCCACCAAAAATGCTAAAACTAATTATATTCCATTGAATGCACCTCCTAACCCTGATATCTTGAGATTGCAACTGGATAATTACAAGTTGTAGCGAGAATTGAAGAAAGCTTAAATTGACGCTGAAAATGCAAAGATAGCAAAAAAAATGTCCTTCCTTAAGATCTCTATACCTAATCCAGTGGCTTCAAGCTTTGGTCACACTAAATCAAATTCACATAAGAATAAATTTGAGGGACATACTCCTAGTGGAAGTGGTGGTGGAGATCATACCAGTGGTGATGGTGGAGGAAATCATAAGAATAAGAGCACATATTTTGAAGATGGAGAAGAAAATAGCGAGGGTGGAAAGAGAAATGGAGGTGGTGGTAATGGTGGAGATGGAAATGAAAAAGGAAACAGGAAATCTGGTAATCAGGATGATGGTGAACCTCAACATAATCATAAAGATAGGTTCACCAAAAGACCAATGCAAGCTCAAAGGTATCAACAATTGTACTTCACTGGAATTCCTGGTTATCAAAACAAGTTCCCTGAAGACATCAAACCTGCATTGGTGAAGTTCTCTGGCAACAATTCAATAAGTGGTGAAGACCACTTGAAGGGATTTACAAATGTAATGGATGAATTTGAAGTGGAGGCTGAAGATGTAATGATGAAAATTTTCATGCAATCACTTACTCAGGATTCCAAATAATGGTATAGAGGTTTACTAGCTGAAAGTATTGGTTCTTGGGAAGAGTTCAAGAGATTATTTAGAGAACAGTATGGTGATAAGACTGACTCAAGGTTTCTTTTGAATTAGTTCAACAATATTTCTAAGGGCTCAAATGAAGCAGTTGTTGACTTCAATGTAAGGTTTTAAAATTCCATGAACAGATTACCTCCTCATTTAATATTAAATGATAGTGTATGTTTGGTGAACTATTGTAATGCATTTCATGCAAAGATGAGCAATCGTCTACTGGATAAGAATCCACAAACATTGAGAGAAGCTTTCAAGATGGTAATTCATATTGACAATATTAGTAGAGCAACTAGTAAAGTTGGTAGAAGAGATGATGTAAAAATCTTAAAGAACCCTAAGAGAGAGGATAACAACTTTGGAGCAAAAGGGTCTACACTTGAAGAAAAGATTGACAATGTTGCCAATTCCATAAGGACATCAGACTTGCAAGGAAAGAGAAAGGTATTTCCAATGAAAAGAAAAATTTCTAGAAGAATTAGAGACCTCCTCGATTGCAAGACCATCCATACAATACTAATTGGCATAATGGGAAGCCAATTCCAAATAATCAGAAGAATACACAAAATAAAGTCCTTCCTAATCCTTTGTAGAAAAATTTAGTGAACCTTGTTGATGAAACACCTTGGTACGTTGTTTTCCAATTGCCACATGCTTCTCAAACATATTCAGTGGCAAGGTAGTTTGAAGAAGAAAAAGTTGAGGAAGATGATTATGAACCAATGGAAGAAAATGATGTTGAAGTGAATTTGCTTATGTATAGATCAGATTTTGTTGATGAGGATTGTTCCTTAGAAGATGAATCAAAAGAAGTAGATGTTGACTATCAAAGACATAAATCAGATTCATATCATCAGCAATTTTTCCTTGATGAAGATGAAAACATTGAGGATAACATTTGTGCCATGACGAAAAAATAAATTGATATATCCTTGAGAAGGAATTTTAATGAGGAGTATCAGAAAATGACTACAGCCTTGGTGAAGCACACTAGAAATACTCACAATTTGAGAAGCAGAGTTTTTAATTGTGATCAAGGTAAACCTCATAGTTTATTCATGAAAGAGAAAAGTGCAAAGAAACAGCAGACAAAAACAAAAGAATTGGCCAAGTTTAAGAAAGGGGAGGTCAAAACTAAGGAAAGCAAAGGACCTCAGATTTGGGCCAAGAAAGATACTGCAATCAAGAAGCCTGATGAGGTTGTTGTTTCAATTGTCAAAGTTAAGACTAAGAAGTCAGGAGCTAATCAAGAAAGGAAACTTGATAAGAAAGACACTGAAAATAAATTGGAGCAACCAAAGGTTAAAATTGAAGAATAGAGTGTGGTTCCTTATGAACTACCAAAATATAATCCAATTGATATGTTTCAGCTCCTCTCTCAAGTCAAGGTGATTGTCTCATTAATGGAAATGATGAGGATTGATGAACATAAGCAGAAGGAATTGGCCCTTATCAATGGTTCCAGTCAGGCCTATGAAGAAAAGAAGGTGACTACTCAACCTGAAATGAGTGGAAATCAAGTTAGTGATGAGATAATGGAGGGAGACATTGGTGAAATCCCTCAAATTTATTTGGATAGCACCATTACTGCTTTCCTAGATAATATTGACCCATTTTATGTACCTTTAATTGTTGATGGTAAGCTCTTAAAGAACTCTATGATTGATTCAGGGGCTTCATCAAATATCATGCCAGTGAAGATAATGATGGAAATGGGCTTGAAAATTAATTATGCATATCACAAGGTTATACCATGGACTTAAGAGAGATCCTAGTTATTGGATTCATCAAGGATGTTCCATACAAAGTAGCTACCTTCCCTGACAAGGAATTTTTCATGAGCATAGTTATGGTGGACATCCCACCCAATTATGGTATGTTGTCAAGAAAGTGAAGTTCCTCCATGGGAGGTAGCATGCAATGTGACATGTCCTTTGCAACTTTTCCAATTGAAGGAAAGGACATCAAACTTATGAGGGAACCAAGAGCTCCACATATCATTGATTTTTTGGGAGAGGTAGATAGAATTCATTTTGTAGACACTGGTATGGACAACTTCAAAATTGGAGAGTTACAAGAAGAGGAAGAAAAATAACTTGCACCCCTAGAAAAGGAAGTAACACAACAAGAAAATAATGATGATCTCTGGAACATGCACTTTGATGGAGCTTATTCAAAGGAAGGAATTGGTGCAGGGTTCATACTCATTTCTCCCAATGGTAAGACCTTCAAATTTTCATTTCAATTATTGTTTTCTTGCACAAACAATGTAGTTGAGTATGAAGCCTTGTTACTAGGATTGAGATTGGTTGGAAAACATGGTATTAAGAATTTAAGAATCATTGGAGATTTAGAACTTGTGGTTTCTCAAGTGAGGGGAAAATATGCAGCAAAGAATACTAGATTAAGACAGTATATAAATATTGTTTTGGATTCAATTGAACAATTTGATGCATTTGGAATTGATTGGTTTGACAAGGGCAACAATAGAGTGGCAAATTTACTTGCTAAAATTTCTCTCCTACCAAATGATATTACATTTGTTGGAATTTCAAAAGTTGAAGTGCAAATTAGGCCTTCAATTCCTTACAACATCAAGAATTGGCAAGTTTTTAATGATGATAATGACATCTTGAGGTTCTTGCAGTGCATAGATGAATATGATGGTCAATAAATTGATTTTGTAGCCTTTGTGGAAGAAGTGGATGCTAAGGAGACCATATTTGGGAATGAGATTATCCAGTTGAAGACTAACAAGACCCCTAGAGGACTAATAGCATTGGAAAGGGCGTTTGATGTCCCTGGTAGAAGCAACGCCAAGTAGGCATCCACTCACAAAGAGGACTTGGAAGAAATCAATTTTCGAATAGAGAATGCTCCAAAGAAGGTGCATATTGGGAAGAAGATGAAACCTCAAGTTAAGACAATGTTGATTGCTCTATTAATGAAGTATAGACATGTGTTTGCATGGTCCTATGATGACTTGAAGGCATATAGGGAAGAGATATTTCAACATGAAATACCTTTGTAACTAGATGCTAAGCCCTTTACGAAAAAGCAAAGACAAATTAATCCTAAGCTACAGCCTAAGGTGGAGGAAGAACTTGTAAAGTTGAGAGATGTTGGGATAATTAAGCCTATTAGGCATTCTACTTGGGTTTCAAATCTTGTTCCAGTCAGAAAGAAAAATGGTGACATTAGACTTTGTGTTGATTTCAGAAACTTGAATGTGTCATCATTGAAGGATAATTACCCTTTGCCAAACATGGAAGCCATGTTACAAAAGGTAACTGGTTGTGAGTTGTTATCTATGATGGGTAGATTATTAGGCTATAATCAAGTAGTGTTTAAAGAATTTGAACAATACAAAACAACCTTCACAACTCCATGGGGCACTTATGTCTACGTCAAAATGCCATTCGAATTGAAAAATGCAGGGGCTACTTTCTAGAGAGCCATGGATGTGGAATTTGTTGATTTCATAGACATATTCTTAGCTATATATCACGATGATTTGATCGTATACAACAAAAAGGAAGAAGATCATTGTATGCATCTGGAGAAAGTGTTTAAGAAAGCAATTGAATATGGGATATCATTGAATCCTAAAAAATGTGTGTTTGGAGTAAAAGAAGGTAAGCTACTGGGGCATATTGTATCTAAGGATGGGATAAGGATTGGTCCTAAAAGAGTAGCTACCATAGACAAGATTCCACAGCCAAAAAATGCTAAAGGTATCTAGTCATTTTTTGGTCAATCAATTTATTGAGAAGGTTTGTCACTAATTTTGTTGAGATTACAAGACCTGTCTCTAAGATGTTAAAGAAGGGAGAGAAGGTGGTTTGGAGTGAGGAGCCTAGTTAGGCATTCAAGAACATAATTGAAGCTATCAAGGATGCTCCAATCCAAAAATCTCCATATTTTTCCAATCCTATGCATATTTTCTCCTTTGTTTCTTTCCATACTATTGCTACTGTATTGTTGCAGAAAAATGATGAGGGCTTTGAACAATCTATTGCATTCTTTAGTAGGTCTTTGCAGGCCACAGAACTCAAGTATGACATGACTAAGAAGCAAGCATATGCTTTATTCAAGGCTGTAAAGAATTTCATAACTTACTTAATGGGAGCTATAATCATAGCATTTGTGCCAAGTGTTGCAGTGAAGGACATCTTCACTCAACAAGAGACTATAGGCAGAAGGTGCAGGTGGATCAACAGGATCCAAGAGTTCAATATTGATGTTCAAATCACTAAGTTGGTGAGAGGACAAGGTTTAGCTAAGTTAATTTTTGAGACCAACTTGGAGGAAAACCAGATAAATCAAGTTGAATGTGTTGATGTTGCACCTATTTGTGCCATGCAAACTTGTGGTTGGTAGAGAAGAATTGTTCAATATTTTCAAACTATGCAATGCCCTAAGGATATGGTTGACAATGAGAAAAGGCATTTGAAGTTACATGCCATTAAGTATGTTATTATTTACAATGAACTTTTGTGGAGAAGCCCAGATGGTGTATTGCTCAAGTGTGTTGATGGCAAGCAGGTGTTATAACTTTTGCGAGAAATACACAATGGAGTGTGTGGTGGCCATTACATGGCTAAAACAATTTCTCACAAGATTTTGAGGGTAGGATTTTGGTGGCCTACAGTTTTTAAGGATTCCCACAAGTTTGTTAAGATTTGTGATGCTTTCCATAGATTTGTAGGGAAGCTACCACTCAGGCCTATTTCATTTCAAGAACCTTTCCAACAATGGGTTATAGACTTCATTTGTGAGATATCAGAAAAATATAGTAGGGGGAATTCATGGATCCTTGTTGCAACTGATTATTTCACAAAGTGGGTGGAAACAATCCCCACAAAGAAGGCATCAAGTAAAGTGGTGATAGATTTCCTAATGTGTAATATTATATCAAATTCGGAGTCCCAAAGAAGATTATCTTAGATAATGCAATGCATTTTAGGTTAGATGAGTTTAAGGTTTTTTGTGATAAACATGGTATATAGATTTCTTATTCTTCCCCTTACCATCCTCAAGTGAATGGTCAGGCTGAATCTAGCAACAAAAGTTTAATGAAAATCATGAAAAGAGTGATTGAGAAGAATAAGAAGGATTGGGATTCAATGTTGAAGCTTGCACTTTGGGAAGATAGGGTTACTATTAAGAAAGCCATTGGCCATTCACCATTTGTTCTAGTTTATGTTTTGGATGTTAGGCTTCCTCAGAACAATTTACTGAAAATGTACAAGTTTTTGCAAGAGTATGATGAGA
Source organism: Sequoia sempervirens (assembly GCA_007258455.2). NCBI lineage: Eukaryota > Viridiplantae > Streptophyta > Pinopsida > Cupressales > Cupressaceae > Sequoia > Sequoia sempervirens. Next base: position 209,354 of record VDFB02098433.1, on the reverse strand, counting down.
ACAACTGTGATGAAATGTTGCATAGGATTGACAATTCTAATACAGTTAGATGAAACTAGAATAGAATCTCATGACAAGAATGCAAAGATGTAGTTACAAGTCAAGCACTTGTATGATAAGAAAGCTTCTCCCAAAAAATTTGAAGTGTATATCATGGTGTTGATGTGGAATGCATGAGCTCAAGATAAGGGCAAGCATGGAAAATTTGAAACACTATGGTTAGGCCCTTATCTTATATATATATATATTGGTTTGCTTGGGTTTGGTCTTCTTGCCTTATTTGGGCAGGTCCCTGGATTTTGGTGTCCTTACACTTGGTCTGCTTCAACCATGAGATCTAAAATCTCACCATGCCTGCAAGAGGCATGCGCCACCAGTCATAGCCACTGGTGGAACCTTCAAAGTTTCTTGTTCCACAAGTCTAAAATATATTTTCTCTAGTATCTTCTTTGTTTGGTATGAATAGGGTTTATGGTTTTATGTTGAGGAGTTGGTTTACTTAGCATTGTTTTCTCCTTTGTCCAAACCTTTTTCTTTTGATTTAATCCTTTTTGTCCTGCTATAGTCTGTATCCAGTAAAATTAAAACAAATTAAGTCTTTGAGTTCATTCAGTTGATCGGCCCCTTGTGGTTAGGGTTCCATGTTTACCCGTTGCTTAATATCTCCCTTATTACTTTGTTCTAGGGACTTAATGTTTTATAAAGTCAAAAATTCAAAAAAATTGGCCTTTACTTCCTTTGCATAAAATTTTCCTAAGTCTTTTTATTGCCTTGTCTTATGTTGCTCCTATTTGGTCCTCTCTTTAAAGCAACATATGAGCACGTGTTGAATACTCTCACTTAAGTTCTCGCTTACCACTTAGTGCATTGCTTATCACGGATTGTTTTGTGAATGCTTGACTTGAATTAGCGATGAGCGGTGAGCTTTTTCCCTTTCTATCACTCATCGCGGATAGGTGTTGGACCTTGAGTTCCCTATTTGTGATGCACGATGTGAAGTATTTCCTTTATATCACTGGATTCTTTCATATCATTGATCACTCGAGTTCTTTTTTTTTAAATAAGTGATGCGCGATGACCTTATATTATCTTTGTATTTCCCTTTCATCGCTCATTGTGGATAGTTGCTTGCTTATCTTTTTCAAAGTATTGATGAGTGATGAGTTCTTTCATTCCAATGTCTCATCGCTAGTTTGAGATATAAGGGAGATGCTTCCAATGCCCTTGATCTTGAAACATGTACATGTGGCCAAATCTTATTTCATAGCCACTTCTCCCCCATCGCTAATGTGACCCGATTGTTGAAACATGAAGTAGCAATGAGTGATGGATGATGAATATAGTCAAAGGATCTTGATCTAACAACTAAGATCTTATAATCCATGTTTACATCACCGATAGGACACATGAAAGAAAAAGAAAATTTGTGATGAGCGATGGACTGTTAAGTCTATTTCCCATCATGCTACCTTGAACCATCACAAATTCATCCAAAGGAATGAAGATCAGATTAACGATGCACGATGGCTTCCAAACAAGATGTGACTAAGGTAAATAAAATGCAACATGGAAGCATCTAGTGGGTATCGCTAAAATCAAAAGGAGAAAGCGGGAGAACGAAGGAGAGACACTAATATGGTTTTAAAACAAATTGATCAATGGCTAGAATTTGAACTCAAATGACTAAGTTCCAGCTCTCTCATGCAAGATTTCTATCAAACATTAATGGTGATACACTCCATCCTCTGGCCATAAAGAAGGTAGTTGGCTCATTAGTCCTCACAATTGCAAACGTTCAAGAGTAGATAAATTGATCAATTTTGAGGAAACGATGTGAAGAGCTCCAATGAATAGTTGCAGAAGGCATTAACAGTAAATTTCCATCTAGGTAAGCAAATAATCACACTTCTCTGTGTCAATTCTCTTGAATTAAGCAAGTTTGGGAAATTAGTGGAAATTTTGAAAGCCTTAGGCTCCTAGAGTTTGATAGGGTTTGTTTATCATACATTTTCAATTAGGTTGGTGAGAATTGTGTGAGGTCTAGAAGGGTTTTTATTCTATAATTTTTTTCTTAAGAATTTAAACAAGTAGGTTCTTTCCATCAGTTGAAATTTTGAAACCCTATCTTTGTCATACTGTAAAAATGAGTGAGCCTAGTGAGTCCTCCTCCAAACTGGAAAGAAACCCAAGAAAAAGATGGTTAAAAAACCTAAAACCTAGCATGATACATCCGAACCTAAGCTAGATGTACTTGAAGCATATGCAAAGTCTAAAGGAGATAAAAGAACTAATGATAGATTCATGGAGAGTGCATCTAAGGATATAAATGAGGGAGGGTCACAAATTGGAAAAATACCCACAGAGCAAGTTGTTGTGACGAGTAGGTTGATTGATCTTGTTGGTGGGATTGGAGAGGTTGCTCAACCACAGAGTGGATGGGAGCTATTCTTATATGCTTTCAACAGAAGATATTCCAGACAAACAGTGGGACACTTATGGGGTTTTAACCTTGGGAGGCTTGTAGTGCCAAATGTATTTGTGGAGGTAGATGTGATGTTGGAACTGGAAAAACATTACGATCCCAAGGATAAGAAAATCAAAAGTGAGAATGGAAATTTAATCCTTGAGGTGACAAGAGATATAATTGTGGAGGTGTTCAAATTGAACCCCAATTATACAGTCAGCATCAATCATGTAGATTTATACAATGAATATGAGCAAAATAGATATGGGTATAGGAAGAATGTGCTTGTTAGGTGTAGAAAAGATGATAAGGGAGGATTTTGTCCTAAGGACCTAGAGCCCTTTGAATGTGAGGAATTTTTAAACTATTTCAAGAATACATATTATTGCTTGAATCAGGTTTTGGCTCATAGTTTTGATACAAGGATAGCAATTGATCTATTGGTGATGGTAATTCACATACAGAATTGGAATTCCAATAGCGGATTTGATTATGCTACATACATTACAGAGCAAATGCATAAGGGATCGATTATTTTGAAGGATGGAAATGTCCCATTATCTTTCCCACATTATTCTTTGTTAGTGCACATGCTTCTATATGTTGGACAAGAAAAATGGAAGAAGAAGTTGAAGCCGAGGCAAATTGATGATGAAGGAAATCCTTTGCCCGTTCAAATGTGGACACACATCTAGGACCAAAATTGTCCCCATTCTAATTGTTTGTTGTTTTGCAATGTCATAAGATATGGTATTTTGGAGAGTTTGGGCATGGCACCCATTTCCAAGATTTCAAGAGTTATCAGGGATATCATGTGCCCCAAGGATGTAGAAGGGTCACCTAAGAATCATAACTAGGTTGATTGCTTTTTACATTCAGAGTACACATTAATCAAGGCCTATGGAGCCAAGGTGGCACCCCATTGTTTACCCTTGTATGTCTCAGATAGATGGGCATTCATTGACTTGATGTGGCAACTTGACTTTATGGATAAGGAACAATTCAAAACTCCTAAGAAGGGCTCGGTAGTAGTGCCACAATGTGATTTTGCTTATTTCAAAGTCACTACCAAGGAAGCATATGTGAAGTTCAGAATAATACTAAACAACCTCAGGATGCCAGTTGATGAGGTTAGGAGTTTTGATCTAGAAGGTTTTGTAAATGATATGAGGAGAAAGAAAGGCTTATCTAGATTTTCTCATATATTCTTGTATATTGATGATGTACTAAGAAATTTGACAAGTGATGGAGCAATCACATCAAGGAAGAAGGAATGGATTGCTATCTGTGATATTGAAGAGGATATCATGAAAAGACATGCATTTTATGTCATCCCATATGATGAAATTGAGAACCCTTTGGAGAGGGCTATGAAAAAATTAAATGATAATCAAAGTGGTGAATTTAGGTGAAGGTAAAGAAGTTGTTGAAATAGCACAAGCCCTCTTAAAGCAACAACCTCAAGCTATAGATGTTCTAGAGTAGCCTTTAGAGGTTGGAGGGGGAGATACTGAGGTAGTTTGGGAAGAACATATTGTAGAGCATGTGCCAGATGATGAGGAGGTGGAGATGAGGTTCTCCTCACCTAAATTAAATGATGCTCTTGACATAGAGATCCCCCAAGATAGAATTATTAAATGGCAGTATGATGAGAATGTGGATGATGATCCAAGAATCAAGGCTTGTGATGAATTTCTAGCAGATGATGCTTTGTGAAAACAAAAGAGTTTATAGAGTTCATCATCTAGCAGAAGAGTAAGGACATAAAAGAGAGAATTGAAAATTTTAAAGTTGATGTGGATCCTTCACAGCAAGAGGAAGCAGAGAAGGCAAAAGAATAGAAGATCATGGCTTAAATAGTAGTCATTACTCTTGTTGAATCTAGGAAACTTGTCATAGAGAGTGGAATAATGTTACTTCCAGGGTGCACACTTACATCAACTATTACATTGGAGGCAATAAGGAAGGACTCTCAAGCTTCTATATCAGAGGAACATTTTGACAACCAAGTATTTGGATTAGGTTTTAGTCTAAAATTGCATGCTCTTGCAGTTTGGTCTATGGCGCCCAACACCGGGAGGTTGCCAGGTCAATTAAGGAGGTTCTTGGCTCAATGATAGTGAAGAGGTCCACCAATATAAACCCTGTTCAAGCTGCAAAACTAACTATGCATGTTGCCATGCTTAGTGTTGACACTGCACAAATTTCTAAAAAGAATTATATGATGCTTTGTTAAAAGACTATAATATTATTTTAGATAAATGTAATAAAATGAGAGCCACATCACAAGCAGCTCAGTCAATAAGGGCACTTCCCTCACCCTCCTCATCCTCTTCAGAGTTGTCAGCTCAAGATAGAGAAACCCTTGCATTGAGGATTCAGAGCTTGAAGGAGTTGCAAACAGAGAAGGAAAACATCAAGAAAGCTAAAGAAGAGACTGCAAAGGTTGCAGATAATATTTTTGATGATATTTTAAAACATAGAGTTACAAAATTGGTTAAATAAGGCTAATACTGTATGGGGTGTATATAAAAGCATTCATGAAGAAAATGCACAATATGTGAAAGTTCAATATGCATTCCAGAATGAATGGAACAAGTGGATTACCAAGGTAGTTGCACTTAAGGAAATGATGCCACATATGTAGAAAGACCCCGAGGCTACCACAAGTATTCTTGATTTGATAAAGGTGATAGATTTGTCAAATAATAGAGTAATCTAGGTGATAAGCATTTAAGAAGTCGACCTTCTCCAAAGGTTCATTCTCACTATAGGTTCCACAACCTGATGAAGTTCCCATGTGTCAATAGATTGTTGAACCTTAAGTTTAGCAGGGTGCAAATCTAATTGATAACATTTTTGGCACGCTCGGTGGGACTGTTGAATCAAGACAGTAGTACAAAAATATATGTTTTGTTGGTTTTGATATGCAACCAGTAGGTTTCAAAGCTTAGAGAGGTTAAATCTGCATATCTGGCAACTTTGAGTGTGTAGGTTAGCAAAAACCAGTGCAAAATAGCATATGAAAAGAATAAAAATGAGAGGAAGTGGTATTCCTTTTGAATATTTACAGTTGTCACCGCCCAGAAGACAAGGCAGGACAAAAAATGAACTCCTATTTCATCAAAGAGAGTTTAGTCAACACCACCTAGCTCCAGGTTTTGGTCTGGATTTGCTCCTATGGTTGTGTGGTTCAGACATGTTCATGGTTGTTAGAATATACTATATCTAGATTTTTGGTTGTTGATTTGTTGTATAATGCAAGTTGTGTTCACTAATTATGATATATGGTTTTTTGTGTTTCTAGTTGAGGTCCGAGAGAAATATTGTTGGTTTGGATTTCTCTTTGATGAATTCTTTTGACTTATAGTTCTAGAGTTGAGTTTCCTTGATTCTATTGCAGATATTTTTGGCATCTGGAAGATTTGTGCTTAATGGTTCTATGTGTTTTACACTGGTTTGGTTCACCTTATGTGAAATACTACTTTCAAGGTTGATGAAGTGTATCGGATCTTTTTGGGTCCCTTGAAGCATGCGTTTGGGTCACCATCATTCTAATTCCACCCAGGATGTTTTGGCACCAACCTAATTTAAATTTGAATTTGGATGGCTGACTTTGGATATGTTTCAAAGTTGAAGATGGTATAAATACAAGATGAGTTAGTGGTGAAGAAATATACAAGAGTGAAGAAGAAGAGTGATAAGAGAAAAGAGAAAGTGCAGTTATATGTGACATTGATTATATTCAGTGAGTGTGTGTGATGCGAGTGTGGCAAATCAGTGTGAATCTTAATGTTGAGTTTTCAGATGCAATGAGCAGAAGGTGAACTCTATCATTTATGCATGTTTGTGAGTGATTGTGGTGGAATCCTTTATTGCATTGGGATTGTAGTCTCTCTATAACAAGTCTTCTTTGTCTTCTTTGTATCTTTGTGGTAGTGATCCCTCCAGGTTGTTAGCCATGTTGGACAATGAGTCCTTGTTCTGGATAGTGAGTCCTTGTTCTAGACAATGAGTCCTTGTCTTGGTAGTGAGCCTTATTTCTGGCAGTGAGCCTCTTGTAATTGGTTTTGATATTCTCTATAGTGTGAGTTAATCCTCCCCAAATATTTTATGGCTCCCTTGAGATGAGAGAAATCCCCGATGGTGTATAAGTTACTTGTTCTACTTGTCGCTTTTTGGGGAAAGAGCGATTGGATTATCCTTCCATTCTAGGAGGCTCGTATATATCCTCTCTCGCAATACAAAAGTGCATACACCCCCTAAATTTTTCCCTCCACTTGTGTCGAAGGACATTCCAAGTTGTGGGCCTGAGAATGTTGCCATTGGCCATTGACCTTAGAGTAGGAAGTGTCTTATGTGTGTGAAGTCTATTTGAATTGTGCTTAGACCTATGGAAATTTGGGTGAATAACCCTAGAACATACACATTACGCTCACAAAATTTAGACATTCAAACAGCCAAAGACTTTTTTTAGATTTTTTGTTGTGTTTGCCATCACATTTCACAAAAACCTAGATGAAAAATCGATCAAAAACACTCAAACTAGGGTAGAACACATTGTCCACTACATCCATCACTATAAACTACAATTGCATGATAAAACACCACATCTACTAAAATAGTGCACCACATTTGTAGCTTAGAATAACACATTTGACAGGTGGTACATCGCATTTCCAGTTGACAAAAATTTTGGGAAATTTTGGTGTGGTCTTATTCTAGATCAATTTCTGACTGTGATCATCCTGTCAGACCATAGACTTTCTCATTTCATATCAGACATTTCACTCCATTCATTAGGTTGTCATCGCATTAGTTGCATACATCATAGGTCAAACTCTATGTTATTCATTAGTTGCATACACTTTTGTAGACTTTAGAGTAGGAGACTTATCAGATTTTAGATCAAAACATTGTCACAAATTTAGGTTATCTTGACCTTGTCCTTTCATCAATCAAGTATCTTTCCTTTAATTTGGTCCTTAAACTCATAAGTATAGTTTGAGGTCCACTTTTTCAATCATCATCACTTTAGTCTTTGTCCTCTTTCAGGTCTTGACAATAAGATTTGTCACTTTGGACTATCTTAGTTTGGTTAGTAACCTCTTCCTAAGTTCACAAAAGTGCTTAGTCTTCATATCATAACTTATAGTCATACCACACCCTTCATCACAACATCATATTTGCATCACATTTGCATACTTTTAGTCCTAGACTTACCAAAGATTTTGGGACCTTAGTAACATTACCACATCTCATTTTCGACTATTGTCACTTGGTGCCTTAATCTCGGCCATAGGTGCATCATCATTTGGCGTTCCTTATATTTTGAAAACCCCAAAAACATAGCATAGTTCCATACTTTAATCCTAAGTCCTACCATTGCATTGTCATTTCTTAGACTTCATACCATTCATTAGCGAGCAAGTCTTATATGGTTCAAACGAGATCATGAAGGAAAAGACAAGAAATGGACTACAAGGATGAGGATCCCCTTATCAATCCCACACACATCATGAAATTTGGGTCCTCTTTTAATGAAACACCAAAGACATGATCCACACCTCCCAATCCTCTTGAAAAATTCCAAAAAAATAGACTAATGGCTGAGGAGGAAATGGAGGCAGCTATAGAAGACCCTGAAGTGGCATGGTTTGTAGATGAGTTTGTGTCAAAAGACCTATTGATGGTGTTTTTCTCAGACAAGAACAACTTCGCATGCATTACAATATTCTATCTCTTGGAGCGTTATTTCAACAACAAATTGACGAAAAAATCACCTCAAGGTCTCTCGCGTGTCAGTTGCGACAATGCATAAACAACTCGATAATAATATTTGAAATGTCAATCATAATCGAATCTTTACTGCTACAAATCAGATCTTTTCCAATTTATCGACTGTAATATGATGATCTCAAATCCTAAAATTCTAACCTGTATGATAAAGAAATAGCAAAAGATAAGGGTGTAAGTGACATGATAAGATCTTAACTATTTCTAAGATGAACAATGCAAAACAATGACATCCGAATGCATCAATCTCAAGTAAATCCAATTCTTGATCAACTCCCACAATGCAAATCCTCCTCACAAGAACGTGCAATCTTCTAAGTGTATAGATTTTCAAATCATAGATATTCATCCACAATCGAACTTAATACAAAATATATGGTCCAAAGTTGACTTTCACTACCCTACTACAATCGATAGTTACCGGAGAGCATAGACTGTAGATTGCTACAAACATTCCAAAATATGAAATCGTGAACATCATTCACCAAACTAATCTAATTCTCAACACTAAACCCTAAGTCTTTAAGCAATTTGAAAGATGAAACAACAGGAACCATGCAAGATAAAATAACACAAGAGATTTCACCAGGAAAACCACAATGCCTTCTATTGTATTAGATCACCAAAATGTTGCAACAATTCCGCTGTTTGTTACAATATTTGCTTCAAGAAATTGACTACTACTCCTACTACAAAAATGCTCTAGCTCTTACTGATCTAACTTGACTCTATTATCTCTTCTCTTTTTCTCTATATCTTTACAGTGAGGCATGAATGCCCTTTATAAAAAATTCTCAAGACATGTCGGCCCAGCCAAACATTTACAAAATAACACATCCCAAACAAGTCAGCCTTAGGAATTCCAAAAGAAGGCATACATTAAATGCCGATACATCATCAAGGTCAGCCTAGACACACTCCCCAATGTAGCCCGAATCAACACATGCCCTATAATAATAGGGAAGCACAAATCTCAAAATGGTATTAACTACCGCCTCCCTTATCCTTGTTCTGGTCCAACGATCCTTGAACCCTCAAAAACACTTTATCTAGCTTGGTGACAGGTGGTAAAGGCAAGATCTTAAGCTGGCACTCAATGGAGCCAATCTCCTCCTTTGACTGCTTAACATTCTTATTCCAATCATCCCTGTGAGATTGATACTTATCCATCACCGCCAAATAAGTTGCTGCATCATCCAACTGGTGACTCGTTACGACATTCTCAGAATCAAGAGCATACACATCATGCCACCACTCCCTTAACTGTTCTAGGCTCATATATTTAGGAGCAATTTTCCTCCTGCCAATCATGACCTCAAAAAATGCAATGCATCCCTCATATACTCTATTCAGGTCACCATCCATCGGCTTCTTTCATTTCTGAATCTTCCTCATGGCCTTTTTCCAAATTTGCAAAGCCTCAAACCATTCCCAAGGCTCATTAAGTCTGGAGGAAGGAAGAATCCCATCTGCTACCAACTGATCCTTTCCATATTCCATAATTACTTTGGATTTCTGCAGCAGGAGATCAATATCCTCCTTATCCTGGGATAGCACATATTCCAACAGTTCCTTGGCTCTGACTGCATCTTTCCCAACTAAAAGGATATCCTTGATTGCTTATCAATCACAGCACTAATAAGTCCTACCCAATGGTAATTGGTTCCTTGTTCAATCTTGTTGATCACATGGACCATCCAGCTTTCCAACACTCCAGCGTATTTCAACCCGGCCACTCTGCTCAAGAATGTGATTGCATCATAAATATCTGATCTGAATCTAACCCTGTGCAATTGCTTGGACAATTTGGAGTAGTGTGACTTTGGCTTTTCCAACCAAGAATTAATCATCTGCTGAGCTTTGGTTGGCTCATTCTCATAATATGTTCGGGCCAAGTCCATGTTCAGAGTGCACACAGAAGGAAAATCTGGCATGTCAAAGGCCTGGGCAATAGAAACAGGATTGAAATTCGCTAAGACTCTTCCTTCGGTACTGACAACCCTTTGTGTGTCAAAATCATATTGTCAGGCACACTCAAGTATTAACTCATAGCATTGGATTGCAGGAGGGAACCCTGCCACATGAACTAATCCAGACTTCATCATTCCCTGTCTCAGGATCGACAGATCCTTCTGAGCTGTTCTCTCTTTAAACTCCTCGTATCGCCATGCTCCAACATTCGTGTCTGAGACCTCAGACCACACCGAAGATATCTTGCTTTCAGGGAGTTGACTTTTAGTGTCCAATCTTAATCTTTCTGCCTCTGAAATAGAGGACCCCTCCGTGTCACCCTTAGATTTCCCTGCAGCAAACTTGCTTGATTCAGCCTGCATTTACAAAATAGCATCATAAGCATCCAATTATTGTACATATTCCAACCAAAGGGTTAGCATAAAATCATATAAATCCATTGAAATCCATCACAAATCATCAATCCTTGAAAATCCAGAAAACAATGCAATCCGGGAAAACAAGGTAAACCGGGAAAATCCAGTCAGGACGGAATTCCGGAGAAATCCGACCCAGACGGATTCCTGCTGCCAAGGCATCATTTGCCAAATAGATCGTTAGTACAAACAGAATATTATAAGATTATCATGAAATTCATCCCTTAGCAGCAAGAAATTAGCATTTAGCATTTACTCCATTAATCCTATCTCGAAATCAAAAGAAATGAAAACCAGACAGAAAACCAAAATTCCCGGACAAGACGGATTTTCGCGACGCTAAATACTCCGTGACTCACGCACTTCTACGGAATTGGGTCAAACTGAAAATTCAAAAGGTGAATTCCCCGCGACACCTCAAAACCCGAATTTTAAATGCTAACACGCCGTAACCACATTAATCAAATGATCAAGTGCAAACTTCTACCTAGATTCTAATGGTCCCAAAATCGACGCTTAATCAAGAAAAATTCAATGCACTTGAACTGAATTTCAAAAGACTTCTCAATTTGACAAAACCTCATGCATGGCTGCATGATGCCCCATCTTTGACGCATCAGCCTCCCCGGGCCATGAAAACCAGGGTAGGTTCAAGGTTTGGAACACTATCCCGAAGGATGAATCTAAAGCACTCCGAGTCCTCACAAAGCACAGAACTAGCTTAATACAGGCGCAAGATAGACAAATCATAACAAATTCATTAATCCAGGCCGAGCACCGAAAAAACCCTAACTTCGCACAATACAGCAAATTACGCACTTAGAGGGCAAAAATCTGACCCAGAACACCTTCCAAACGGATGCACTCGTCATCTAATGGATAAATACAAGCACACATGGCACGGGTGATGAGGTTTCACAAAAAGATGGGTCAAACCCCAATTCGATAAATACAAAATCGTAACCAAGCATAAGCCGACCCGAAATGACCATCAATCAACATAGAACAGTTCAATCATCATGCAAACAAATGAAAGGGCCAATGATAACCCACCATGGATTAGTCCAAAACTTGAACTCAAGAACGGGCTACAAAGCCGCACGCGCTCAAGCAAATAAAAACCCCAACACTAGCTTCCAAACAATTCACACGCAGGTAGCTCAAATTCAATGACCGAAGCTTGAATGAAAACTCTCAATCGCCAAAGCAGCAAGCAAGTGAATAATGAAATTGAAATGATGCCCAAAAGACTTTAAATCCATCCATATTCACATCTGAGCAAAGGTACCTTGAGCATTAATGAACGACAAGACATGTCAAAAAAATCTGGAAACCCGAGCCCAGGACAAAATTTTGGAGAAAACCAAGACACACAGAAAATTTGGATGAACACGAATTCCACAGAAATGGCAAAAATTAGGATTTTAAAGAAGTTCGAGATTTTGGCATAGTCCGGGAAAATTTGCCAGAATCAGAAAATCCTGAAGTCAAGCAGAAACCCAGAATTCAAAAAATTCCACAGTAAATAGACAAAGAACCAGAGCCCGGGAAAATCTGCTGGAGCTGGAAAATCCCAGATTCAGGCCAAAACCTGAATTTTCACTAAAACCCAACTTTAACCAATTCAAGCCTCAAGGAAAGACCAAAACCAGTAAGACAACATCCCAAGACCTTAAAAAGACAAATCTCATAAAACCAAAGGTCAAAAGACATCCCGAAAAGAGGGTCCCTACTCCAAATGGGGCGGTGTGCAAAAGCACAACAAGACCCATAATGGTTCCTAGAAAAATTGTTACAAAGTGGGGCTAAACTTTCTCATAGTTTTGATGTCAATACACTTTCTGTAACACCAACTAATGGGACCACACAAAGTCAAGGACACACCATACCTACACCTAAACATAGTGTAGAGGAGGGGGACCGAACGCTCAGGACCCCGGGTCATAGGAGGGTCTAGAATGATCAGCTGCCTTGATCTACCTCAAGTTGGATAACTGTTTAGAATAGTGATTGATGCTAAGGGTAGAGAATGAAGAACACTCTCAGTGCTTCTATCAATCTACTGACCTGAGAGTTATGTTCGGACTAAGCAAGCAGGTTTTCGGAACCCAAATTGTGACTCTATCAACTCACTACTAGAGGACAGTAGCGCACAATAGGGATGACAGCGTGATGCATTGGCATCTCACAAGTGCGCTATCATCCATACAGACATACAATAGAAAAGGATAATTAAAGGTACTAAAAACCTACCAATAGCTTAGCCATTGAATTTTGAAGTGATGATGAAAATAAGAAATGATAGAATAAATGAAATACTAAGAGAGATGCTATAAGAAATGACAAGAATGAGAAAGGTAAGAGTTCAACTCATGAAAGGTCTAGTTCTCCCACAAGCTCCACATAAATAGTTACCTACACACAACAAAGTGGGTAAAAATGTTGGGGTTATTTCAAGGCTTGCCATAGTCAAAGCCCCATTTTGGTGTTTCCACCTCCATGAATAGCTAGATAGATAGAGAAATAGAAATGCGATAAAGAAAGTATGATAAAAGAGAACATCAAACACTATGAAGAGCACTATGTTGCTCAAATCCAATAACAGTGCAATAGTAAATGAATAATACCACCCTCAATCAGAGGCACTCAAGGCCAATGAGAGAGGAATGCAAGTTTACAACCATGGCAAAGTCGACATGGCTGCAACGACACTGAAGGAAGTCTTACAAGACACCAAGTTGCAGCTTCTATGGTAGATGTGAAGAATGTTGTGATGTTGGAATGGTCGAGTTGATAGTCCAGCAAGTAGCCAAGAAGTTGCAATAATATGCTCAAGAGTTGCATGAAAGCATGAGAATTGTCAAGAATGTCAAGAGAGAGTGAATGAGCATGAGAGATAGTCATTTGAAGGTGATTTTGGGAGGGAAAGAGTCGTTCAAAGGTTGGTTGGGAGGTGTAGATACGTTATACTTCAGCCTTAATAGTGAATGTAACACCTTTATAAATTCTAGAGGTAGGAATCCTATTAGGACGACAACACGCCACACAAATGTCTGTGTCGCATACCTGTCCCCAACAAAAATTCCCCCACTAAAACTACAAATAGGCACCAAGTGGATGGGGTACGAACGGAGGATGTGGAATTACATTGTCAGGTTCTATCTTTCTAAGGTGAAGGGTGTAAAAGGGGAACTTTCAAGGTGGGTGCAAATTCATGCCTATACATTTTTCCCCCACTTTAGTGCACATGAGTGCCAATGAGTGTTTGGTAAAGTAGGTTGAAAGAGTTCCAAGAAAATATACCTAAACCATTAAGGAAGCAAACCACAATCTAGTGTGCTCGAAAGCATAGGGTAGGCAAATGGCTCCACAAGTACTCGGTCCTAAAGAGAGTTGAACAAAGTGCACCGAAGGCCCGTAGACCAACAGTGAATAGATCTCGCAGAATGAAAGCACTTTATAGGTCCTTGGACTTGCAAAGAAGGCATCCCCAGGTGCTCAGTCCTGAGGAAGCCCAATGTGAGAGGCTCCATAGACTGATTGAAAAGTAGCTTCATAGGCGCACCTACAAAGCAACGTGTCAATCCATAGACAAAACATATTAGATATCAAAAATAAGTCGCATATGTAAACAAGCAAACAAATAGTCACGGAGGCAGTCAACAATTGAAGGAAGAACTTTCAGAGGGGTCCCTTGGGAACCCTTCAAAATAAAAGGGGGTCCACTCAAGGGACACTCTATTTGAGAGTGCAACAGTATTTTTGTAAATCAATTCAATGTCAAGGAATCCTTTTGAGAGATTTCACTTCATCAAATAATTTGAAATGAGGAATGCCCCCTTGCAAGGGGAAAGTTAGAACTTCACCCATAAGAAAAGGTTCTCCCTCCTCGGAGGAAAGTTTCTCAAGTTCTTTCTTTACAATCCCATGATGAAGTAAAAGTGTTCTGCTAGGGATCCTTGTTGAGGAATGCATTTTTAAAAAAATAGATATTTCCAAAAAGGGATTCATTGGCCACCAAATACACCTTTTGAAAATCAAAGCAATATAATAGCCCCCCTCAGGATGGTGCATGCCAAACACAAAGGCACATGACATCCTAAGGAGAGAAAAGCAAGAATGGAGGTGATGTTGTGGCCCATAGAACATAACGATATGTAACTATGGTAATGTTGTCGCACACGTGAGGGACAACAGATGAGCACCACAACATCACAAGACAAGTAGGGAGAATAGAAAGATAAAAAAGAAAGGATAAACAAGGACGTAGCGAACATGATAGGGGGATCTGATATTTCAAGGTCAAAGTTACTCATAATATAGATAAATAAATATAATGATAATAATATATAAATGAATTGTCATCAACCCCCTACTATATCAGACCATGTGAAAATTGTGTCAACATGGAAGGGAGGCCTAAATTCCCCCAACACTTTGCATCATCCCCAATTTTTGAAAATCAAAGGCACGAAAAAGAGAAGAATGATGTGACAAATAGAAGTTTTAAGACACAAAAAACACTCCTATATCCAAGCACCTACGAGGGTAACAAGGGTCATCCAAGAACATATAAAACAAGCACGTGAGAACACAATACACACAAAATATAATCTATAGATAAAGAATATGTGCCCCCTGGTCCTCATCAACCAAGAGGTCATCATACTCCCAATCTAGGTCATCATAAGGGGAGGGAGGAAAACCCAATAAGGGAAAAATATCAAGGGGGGTACCCTCCAACCCTCCTACAACAAGAGCCAAGGATGAAGGCCCATCGAGGTCTTTTCCACTCAATTCCTGTGAGGTGAACATCAACAATCTCGTGAAAATTTCCTATAGGGCTGAGACATCTTCTACAAATTTTAACATGCACTTTATAAGAGTGCCATGTGTCAACTTAGCAAGCAACGAAGGCAGCACCCAAGATCCATTATTAGCCTCACTGAATGATTTTGGAGTAGTGACAAACTCTAAGGATGACAGGGCTTTTGCTATCATTAGGATGGTGCAAGCCAACACATAACCACCCTTCGAAGAAGGCAAACCTTTCTTTTTAACCCCATTACTAGCAGGGTCATCCTCCATCCTTCACTTCATTGGGGGATGCAAGAATCCCATAGATGAAGCAGAGGGCATGGAGGAAGAGGAGAAAATTATGGTGGACACCACTAAGGTATTTGATATTTCCACGGGTTTCAAAACAAACAAGATGTCTAGAAGGGACATCAGAAGAGGAGGCTCAACTGAAGGAGCAATGAATCCCTGCACCCTCTTCAAGTGAAGATTGTTCATGCTTGCAGGGGGAGCCAAGAGCAAGACTGAGGCTAAGGGAACTGAAGCAGGAAGAGCAGAAGAGGACACAATAGAAGATGTCAAAGCGGGAGCTATCGGTTCCCCTTCCTTCTTCTATAAGGTAGCCTGCTCAGTGGCCAAAGCCTTCCTCCTATGCTTTCTCTCACACGCAAAGTAGTTTCTATAGCTTTGAGAGCTAGAGGCTACAGCTTAAGAGGGGACGAAAGACTCTTGTTCAGCCATTAGAGTATCCATCACAACCATTTTTGTTGGAGGGAGACTCCTGGACAGGAACAAGAGGAAGAGATGGAGAAAATGATGCAACTACAGTAGGGGGTAGACTCAAGCGCCTTGATAGTGGGCCTCTTCCCATTCACTACCTTAGAGGTAGGAGCAGTAGGAGGTCGTGAAGGCCGAGACATAGAAGATGCCCCACGAGGACCCTTCCCCTTACCATACAAAATGGGTTGAGGCACAGTGGGTAAGACAGGCAGTTCAAATGCTAGATGCTTGGACTTTTGCAAAGCAGGCACCATCAAACTCCCTAGTAAATGCATAGGAGCGGAAGTCGATGGCACCGTAGCAGGGTGAGAGCAAGGAGCAGGTAGGATATTGGAAGAAGAAGAAGAGCCCTGAGCGTGGGTAGGCTTTCCTTTCCCCTTTCAAGAGGAAGAGGTAACTTGTTGCTACACCACAACGAAGTCATTTTTAGCTGCCCCTTGCCCCCAGTCTTATACTTAACGTAATTCTAATAAAGTAGGTCCATTCTGAGAGGAAGTAGAGCAACCGGGGTAGGCCAAAAATGATCCAGCAAGTAACCCCCATGGGATACCAATAGTTGGTACCCATTGTCATGTATGACATGCATAACACCTTCATGAGAGAACTTCAAACACTTATGAATCACGAAAGTGATCCCATTCATGGAAGCTAGCCAACAGATGCCTAGATTTACTCTAAACAAATCAGACTTCGAGATGACACCAAAAGTAGTATTTATAGCCCTGGGTCCCACTAGGACAAAGAGAGTTATGGAACATATAGACACCTGAATTTGACAACCCCCATATGGTCAAATTCACTCTTGTATTCTTCTATCCCATATCCATAAGCCATATTAATTAAATAATTCATTATTTGGTTAATATTCATCTTATTCCTAATGTCCCCTAAGGTGTTTAGTTAATTGGTTAAATACCTTATCCCTTCTCTAAATTATAAAAATAATATAATTTATTTAATTTAGTCACTTTAGCCAAATGAATTAAATCAATTTTTAATTCATTCCTTCTCTCTCATGTCAACATCCTCCATAATCCTCCCCTAATCCAGATTAATTTAATTAATCTATGATTAGGATGTGCACATCACTAATTGTTATTAGTGTCATATCCTCCATATTTTGCAACTTGCCCTTAATCCATAATTGTCCCTCCTAATCATCTACACAGCCCCTAATTAGCCCCTAATCTTGTCCTCTTGCCAATTATGGCAAGGGTACCATGGTCAACCCTCATTAATGCATTCTCCATTTGTAGAAGCTATCTCCATCCCCCAAAGAATTTAAAATTCCTTTTTATTTCCCCAACATGCACAAGTGGAATTTTTAATTCCACTTAGCCCTCTAATGCATCCTATGTGGAATTTTTAATTCCACTATATTCTCCCAACCTTTTTGGAGGAATATAATCCTAATTTAAAATATACATTCCTAATCCCCATGTCCTTACAAGGGGAATAGTTAATTCCCCTTGTTCTTCGCAAGGGCAATCTCCAAACCAAGGGAGATTTTAGAAAAATTTTAAAATACTTTTATTGTCACATCTCTTCATGAGTTGGGGAATATTAGACAATACTTGTCTTTTTCACCCTTCCCCAAGGTACTTGTAAGTACCCCCACATGGCCTACACCTCATCACCACATCATCTTCCCCTTTCCACACCACCTTCCACATTTCCTCATGAGATGAGTTGAGATGTATCAAGACACCTCAACCCTTGATCATTTACCCTAGAGTTAATCTCAGCGCTCCATTTCTCCAGGGACATGTTTGCTAAATACTTAGAAAATTCTCTCGTTTTCATAACACAACACATGCATTCAACTTCTTGCACTTAGGCCATTTGACCTCCATTGTTGTAGCACTTCAAGCTTCAATATTGCATCCAATCCATAATCCAAATCACCATTGAATTCTCCATGGAATTTTGCATCCATTTCATAAAGGTTTTTAGCTATTCAATCAAGGAAGGAGCACACATCAACAAGATCAAGGGCCAACCAAAAGATCAACTTGGGCAAGGTATAATATTTGGTTCTATCTTTTATTTTGTTCAAGTTCAACTAGGCTAATCTTTGAGTGTTTGTTTGTGACTTCCTTTCTTGCAGTTCATTTATATTTTTTGCACTTTTAGAGTAGGAATTCACCTGCACACATTTCAAGCACGCTTAGTGGGACCTACGTCACAAGTCTACTTTCACTTTTTTTGTTGTTCTATATTTTTTAGGTTCGAATTTTGGATAGAGCAGCGAATTGGCCTAGACAAGTGAATCTGCCTTGGTATAGGAGTGAATATGCTTTCCAAATAGGCGATTCAAAAATTGCCTCTCATTGACTAGACCTGAATAGGCGATTTTGCTTTAGCTTTCCTACATCCAACACATAAAGGTGAATACACTACCCAGACAAGCAATTTCACAGATAGGTGAATATGAAATATATAGGGGTGAATACACTCAAATTACACAGGAAAACCTGAGATCTACAGAGGTGAATCCACCCTCCCGAGAGGTGGATCTGAGGTAAATTCGGGACTTAAAATTTTTTGTTTAAACTTCTAGTTTGTTATGGGTTTAGGTACTAATCTACTAATTTGTTTTTTTGTGCTTGTGGAGTTTTTACTAACGTTTGTGCAGCTTGTCACACACTTGATGAAGACTGGTGGTAAAACTACTAACGCATCTTTTGCAAGATGATCAGTCGAAGCCCCTTAATTAGTTTATTTGTTGTTTTTCATACTAGCTAGGCACACATAGATTTAATTAAAGGGTCAATTTACTTGTTTTGTGTGTTTGGAATTCCTTGCCAACACATGCTCTCCCCTTGCACTGTTTGGTGAGCTTGTGGATTAGAAATCGTAAGTTGATTCAAGTCTAGTTATGTCTACAAGTAGAAGGTGTTAGTTTGTACGTATGCTCTCCACTTGCACTACATGCGATCCTAGGGATTAGAAACACCTAACACTTTCTTCCCTTTAGGAGACCTACCTAGGATTTCATCACCTAGGGGACAATCTCAACCACGTGTTATTGGCGGGATATATAAAGGGGGGAGAACTAAAGTTGTACCCCAATCTAGTTACCTCGTGTCTAGCAAAGCATCAATGCTAGGGTGATTCCTAATTAAGACATGTAGGGTTTGTATGAGTTTCCATTACCTTGTTGGGGCTCTTGATCCACGCTTTTAATGGGCTAGTGTTCATAGTTGTGCTTCACTCACCCTCGTGGTGTATTGACGACTCACGAGATAGTATGTATAGGCTAGTTTAAGGCCTGTGTTTCATTTGTGGCTTGGTGTAGTATAGGGATTATGGATGGTACCCTGAAGCTACTCACTGCGTACTCCCTTAGGTTGAGATAGAAATCCTCATGGTGAACTATGATAGTTCTTGAGGAGAGAGAGAAGATGAGCTCGTGGCATCTGTTGATGACCCTATGCCATTAGATCTCTACCTATTCGCCTTCATGAGAAAGGTTGTTCACTCTTGATTATCATGGAGTATTAACCCCTCGGGGTGGCGGGCCTACATCAAGTTTGTAAAGCTTCAATACTAATTCTAGGATTGTGTTGCTTGAACTATCTTCTTGTGCAATACTAGTGTGTGTCTTCAATCTGAATCAGTCTTGCCATTATCTTCTTGTTTGTTGATTTTGGTCATTTTCCATGGTCCATCCCTTCCAATAGGGATGAATCTTCCTCTTCACATAGGTGAATTCGCACTAATGACGAGTGAATCCACTCCCCAAAGGGGCGATTCTGCATCATATTCGGTCTATACAATCAGTCATCACCTGATAGGTGAATCTAACTTCTTTAGAGGCGCATTCGCTTATCTAGTCCATCATCCATTGTGCGAATCCACTCCCCTAAGGGGTGATTCCACTTGATTCATCCATACACCCCATCCCTTGATAGGTGAATTCAATCCCCTAAGGGGTGATTTTGCTTCAGTCATCCATACACCTGATCCTTCGATAGGTGAATTCACTTCCTTCAAAGGTGATTTTGCATCTTAGTCCATATTTTTTCGTCTGTACTATCATCCTTTGTCAGGAAATTCTACTACCGCATCGAGTGATTCTACTTTTTGGTCCATACCCTCTGTCTATACCATCTTTCTAGATAGGTGATTCCACTACCCCAATATGCGATTGTGCTTCTTGCTCAATGTCCCCTTATTCATACGTATCCTTTGATAACCGAACAAGCAACCTTGATAGGAGAACCTGGATTATGTCTATAGATCTCAAGAAATAGGTGAACCTGTGTCATTGATAGGTGATTTCACATTTGATCCCGTACCCTCATCTATACATATCATGAAATAGGCGATCTGCGTCATAGATAGGTGATTTTGCATCCAAGTCCATACATATCTACAGTTAGGCAATATTGCATCTTAGAGAGGAAAACTCAAATTTCACAGAGACAATCCGAAGTTGCCCATTCATACAACTTTTTTTTTAGGAGAATTTGCATTCAATTTTGGAAATCCTGCAATTTGATTCGTACACCCATTTGACATAGGCAAACCTGTGATCCTAGATAGGCGATCTTGCTACCCACAGGGGCAATTCTGTGATACTCTAGATAGGCGAACCTAATTCCTGAAGAGGTGAATATGCTATACATAGAGGTGAATCTACTTCTCATACAAAAACCAAAGTGTGAATCTGTTTGGCCACTAAAATCCTACCTTGTTCCAAGTCTATTCCTATGATCAAAAAAAATTATCATCATCCAATTTCCTATAATTTCCATTTTCGTGCATCTGCATTTTCTAAAAGTCATCCAATCATCCATTTAATCACATAGGTTCATCTTAAGACATCCTTAGTTAGCATATTGATCATCAATCAATCAATTTGAATCCCCTAGACATCAATTTGGGAGCTTTTATCCAATTGGGTTAGTTAACTAACCCTAATCATTATCATCCTTACTTAGGAATGTCATCCATCTGAAGTCAGTAATCCCTTGCGGCCTCATCAATTCACTTCCATCTAGAGGTGAATTTGTGTTGTAATCATCTTTTTTGTCATCTAATACAATCGTCGCCATCCTACATCATCTAGTTAAGCTCTCGAGTCTAGTTCAAGGTTAATCCAATCAAATCAATTCATCCAATCCAATCCAATCCAATCAAATCAGTTCAATCCAATCAACAATCTAGTCCAAACAATCATCCAATTGGTCATCCAATCGATTAATCCATCATCTTCATAATCTTTTAATCCATCATCCTAATTAGCATTAGTTAGTTACATCCTAGAGGTTCACAACATCTTTATCTTTCAGTCATCTACCTTTTCATACCCATTACCACACGATCACAAGCAAGAAAGCTTATGGAACTATAGTAGTCCCAAGTTGGCCAACCACAACACCCTCCCAATCCACCCATTAACGGTGGGTCTCAAAAATTGAACACAAAAATTCACCCTCATCCTTCCCTTGAGGAAGGCATGGTTAACCAACCTGAGCTATCTATTGATGAGTATCTTAGTGATCCTACCAATGTCCAAATGACTAATCACCTCCTTGTTGGGTGTGGAGATAAGATCCTTACTACATTTCTTATGAGGGGTGCTAAGCCACCACCTTGGTTTGATATTTCACAATATGTTAGCACCTTACCCCCTCAATCACAAGATCCACAAAGCTCTCAAGTTAATCCAGGGTCATAAGTTCCTCAGGTTAACCCATAGGACATGTGGTATAAACTAGGATTTGGAAACGATGTATGTTATTGCATTCCACACTCTCATATTCAAATTCCAGTCATGGGTGTGGCACCTAAAGTTAATAATCAGTAAGGTCCTAGCAATCCACAAGGTCCTACACCCACTCCATCTGCACCACTTTATCCACCAAATCAGTCAAATCCACCATCACGGAATTTTGGGGGCACGACATCCAATCTATTGGCTTCTACACCACCTCATATCCCTCTCATCTGAACATGACTGTTACCACAACAAACACCATTATTTAATCTTGGTCACTCCATCCAACAACCACCACCTCACTAGAAAATCACATAATTTGGACCCCAACAACCACCATCACAACAACAAATCACACAACCTAGTCCTCAATATGGTTCTCCACAACAACCACCTTATCACCAACCATAGCATAAACCCCCATCATAACCCCCACATCAACCACAAATCAATCTGCAACCACAACAATCCTCCTATCATTAACCATTAATTAATCCCCAACCATAATATTCATCCTATCATCAACCACAAGTCAGTCCACAACCTCCACATCAACCACAAATAAATCCACAACCACAACAACCTCCTTCACTATCCCAAGGAAACACTGCCACTCAATACCAATATCAATTGCAACCCCCACCTTATTATTTCTCACCTCACTACCATCAACTCCCACACTATGTGGAACCACCTCCATAAAATACCTACTACCAATCACCTACTCCACCAAACACCCCTAAACAACAACATACCATATTCAATCCAAATCCTGATTATCAATATAATCAATACCAATACAAACAACAACCACCCTACATTAATCCCCAACAACCCACACAAAACACTTATCAACAACAACCTAATCTGCAACCACCTCCATACGTTCCCCAATAGAAACCTACATACGGTTATTAGCCCAATCCATCCTATTATCAATAGACACCATCCTAGCAATAAGTTGCTTCCTCATCCTACTATCAAGCACCGCCATCCCAACAACAAATTTATACCAATCTATGCAACCAAATTACATTGACCAATACCAACAAGTCCCTTCATATCTTCCATCGTCATACAACCAATCGCTTCCACCTCCACCACCATATCATCAATATGCTCCCTATGATCAATCCAATTTGACAAGTCCTCCCCCATTTGCACCAATCAATAAAGAATGGGAGGACATGAAAGTCGCTCTCAAAGACTTGCAAGTTGGCACCTCAAAGAAGTCCTTCCAATTCGAGGACATTTGTCCTTATCCGTTTGATCCATCGATTTCTACAACCCCTTCCCCAAAGCACTTTGAAATTCCAAAATTTGACAAGTATAAGGGAAAGGGAGATCCCCAAGACCACTTACAAGAGTCTTACATGCATTCTTAGGAGGTTTTATATAACGACAATTACCTCCTTCGATTGTTCCCTAGAAGCTTAACAGGTCAAGCCTTGGAGTGGTTCTTGCATCTTCCAGAAGGGTCTATTTCCACACTTTCTTATTTTTTAGAAAATTTTATCACACACTTCTCTTTTAATCTAGATAAGGGTATAAATACTATGGATCTCATGAAAGACAAACAACGTAATGGAGAGACATTTGCTAGTTACTTGCAAAGGTGGCAAGCTCTAGCTAGCCGACTTAAGTGTAGTCTTCCTGAGGAGTTATTAGGTAGCTTTTTTGAAAATTCCCATCCAGAGTTGGCCCACAACCTACTTATCCATTGTGTTACTACCTTTGCAGAGGTTATTGAAAAAGGGACCACCATTGAGAAGGCTCTTATTGCTAAATGACTTATCAATATCTTTAAAGAAGATAAGGACAAGCAATTTGGGGATAAGTCACGCTATAGGAACAAGAACATGAATGTTGTTGATGATGGTGTCATTGACACTAAACATATCTAGGTAGCTAATACCTCTCAAAGGCCACAAAATTCCCCTTAACTGCCACCAGTCACCAACATTATATCCATGCCTCAAGGTGCACCACGTCCTCCCCCTCAAGCCAATCATTCTAATCAAGGAAATACCAAACACACATTCACTCCTTTAGGAGAACCATTAGATACAATCTTCAAAAGGTTGGTTCAAGCTAATGTGGTTACCTATCTTGTAACAAAACCTTTTGATGAGTCAAAACCAAAGCCTAATTGGTATAGGGAAAGTGAGTATTGTGATTACCATAGGATCAAAGGTCATTCTAAGAACAAGTGTCAAGGTCTTAAAAGCTACATCCAAGATCTTATTGATCGAGGAGATATAGTGGTTGAGGAAAGTCAACCTACCTCGTCTAATGCTCAACTACAAATATTCCAAAATGCCTTCTACAAGCACAATCATGGTCCTATCATGTCTAACACCAACATTGGGTCTACTAACATTGGTAAAAATAATCAAACCAACAATATAAGCTACAACAAGGCTCCTTTTAATGACAATAATATTGTTGGATGCATTACCCAAGTAGACCCACATGTCTCTATGATTCGTGTAAAAGACAAAGACCCTCAATGTGTTGTCACTACCATAGAACCCGTATATCAGTTCCATGACCTTCTACCTCATCCCAACTAGCACTTGTAAGCTCACAATATAATATACTTAAGCATCTAGGAAAGACTCCTGCACAAATATCTATTTTGGATTTGTTAAGGTCTTCCCCTATCCATCAAGAGATCCTTACTAAATCTTTACAAGATACTCATGTAACAAATGATAGAGATCCTACTCAGTTTTAGGCTCTTGTAAGACACCTGCCATCCACCTATCAGTTGGGATTTAGTCAAAATGATATGCCACCCATTGATCCCACTCATAATCATGCCCTTCCATTGAAATTCTTGTCACTAAGCATAACGTTAAGAGGGTCTTGGTAAATAATGGCTCTGCCCTCAACTTGTGCATCTTGAAATTCATAAAACAGGTGGGGTACACTCACATTGACTTGGACAATCAGGTGATTACCAATAAAGCCTATAATAATGTAGAGAGAGATTCAAAGGGTATCATTTGTCTCCCTATTCAGGTTGGTCTAGTTGTGCAACACACCACTTGCCATGTTCTTGATCTTGAATTACCCTATAACCTCCTCCTCAGTCAACCATGGCTTCATTCCATGCAAGTTGTTCCATCCACTTACCATCAATGTATGAATTTCCCACACAATGGATTTAAAATTACTATACATGCTAATCCCCAACCTTTTGAGTATTGTCATGCTCTTGAGGCTTCTTTTTTTCATTCTCATCATTGTATGGAATTGAAGTGGTAACTTCTCAACTATCATCCTCCACTCCATCTTCCAATACATCCTCCATTCCATCTACTTACTTCTGAATCCACCATCACTAAGGTCAAGATCATTAACAAAAGTTGTGGGGAATACGAAATGTACACTGCACTCAATGTGGGTACAATGTCTGCTTCTCCATGCACCTACAACCACCCATCTGAATCTTTACAACAAGAAGAATCAATAACCAAGACTCTCAGCTCTAAAAAAGTGGGTTCTACTATATTTCAGTCTCCCGATACCTTGCAAGATTAGTTGGATGAGGACATTAGTCAATGGGTTTATAGGGAAGAACCTGAGCCCTCACCTCCCCCTATTGAGTATTTTCAAGAAGTTTATCCACAAGCTTCTAAGTTAGAAAAAAGTATAACTATCAAGGAGGTGGACTGGAGGTTGATGAGCATGGACTGCAAAAACCTATTGAAACACCTGTGCATCTAAAAAACTTGGGTCTCGCCTATGACAAGAAATAGAAGGGAGTCGCTACATCCACTAGTGCATCACATAAAGTTAATGTGGAAACTGAACTCCTTGAGGACATCCCTAAAGAGGAGGCCATCATACTTTCCTACGATGATTTAGATATTGGTTCCTTATTCAAATCCATATCCACTTTCTCCATCAGCCTTTCACTTTGCCACCTTGACCTTATTGATTGGGACCTATGAGGAAACACACCCATTGATGTATTTCAAGGGAGGCATATGTACATCTTATGGGATTAGGAAAATACCATGGAGTTCACTTTAGGGAGGATGAACACCTTAACCACAAAAGTAAAAAGAAACAAACTAAAAAAGGGTCATCTAGTGAAAACCTCTCTGAGGCACTCTTGACACAGCAAAAGCAAAAACAAAGGGTGTATCCTCTAGTGAAAACCTTAATGAAGTGCTAGAGGATGGGGATGTTCATCTTGCCCTTATAGGAACTCACTTTTTTGAGCGGTCTTCAATCTTAATTGAAGAGACAAGAGAAATCAATCTACGAACAAAAGAGGAACCAACAATCACCCATGTGGCTAAATCTTTGTCTGAAGAGGAATGTCCAATAATTGCTAATATGTTGCAAGAAGGAATCATCAATTTCACATGGTCCTATTTAGATATTCCTAGGTTAGATCTTTCCCTGGTAGTACACCACCTTGATTTGTATCCCAATGTAAAGATGGTTAAACAAAAGCTTTGTAAAATGCATCCACAAGTGGCTTTGCTCATTAAGGTTGAGCTAGAAAAGTTGTTGGAATTTGGGTTCATTAGACTGATTGATTATTCAAATTAGATATCCAACATTGTTCCTGTAGCCAATCTCGTTGGGGACATCAAAATCTATACAAATTTTTAGTATCTAAATAAATCTTGTCCAAAGGATGATTTTCCATTACCCAACATCAACACATTAGTTGATATGATAGAAAGACATGCTATGCTATCACTCACGGATGGATTTCCAGGATATAACTAGATCAATATTGCACCTAAAGATCAACATAAGAATGCTTTCACTACTCACTGGGGTACGTTTTACTATAATTTTATGCCTTTTGGTCTTAAAAATGTGGGGGCAACATACCAACAAGCTATGATTGTCATCTTCCACGACCTTATTCACATCATAATGGAGGATTATGTTGATGATCTATTGGGAAAATCAAAGACTAGAGAGGACCATCCCAGAGTTTTAAGACAAAGTTTTGACCATTTGGAATAATATAAGTTACAACTAAATCCTAAGAAATGTGTCTTTGGAGTCACATCAAGAAAGTTGCTAAGCTTCATCTTATACAGAAGGGGTATTGAAGTTGATCTTGCAAACATTAAAGCCATTACGGAAATGCCCCCTCCCGATAATTTCAAGAAATTAAGGAGTCTAAAAGGGAAACTACAGTCCATTAGGCGGTTCATAGCCTAGCTTGCAAATAAGTGTCAGCCCTTCACTCATATTCTATGCAAGGATATAGAATTCAAATGGGATCCACCATGCCAACAGGACTTCGAAAAAATTAAGGAGCACCTTGCTAATCCACCTATCTTGATGCCCCCCATACCAAGTAAACCATTGTTGTTATATATTTTAGCTACTTCAGTTGCACTGGGTGAATTATTGGCACATTATGATGAGTCCTCAAAAGAAAGAGCCATATATTATATCAGCCAAACACTAGTGGGGTATAAGCTTAATTATTCTCCCATGGAAAAAGCTTGCCTAGCGGTCATCATTCTCAAAAGTTTAGACATTATATGCTCAGTCACCTGATCAAATTGATATCCAAAGTTGATCCAGTTAAATATTTGTTATCTAGAACATCATTGACTGGTTGTATGGATAAGTGGGTCATGATGCTGAGAAAATTTGATATTGAGTATGTGGACCAAAAAGTGATCAAAGGACAAGTTATAGCTTATTAGTTGGCGTATGCTCCTATAGTCGACATCTATCCTTTAGTGATTGAGTTTCCAGATGAGTTAATGTTCATAATTTTAAAGCAAGAGGAATGTAAGCTATATTTTAATGGTTCATATATGCAGAATGGGGTACGTGCAAACATCCTCTTTGTCACTCCACAAGGGGACTACATTCCTAAGTCATTCAGACTAGCTTTCCCATGCATGAACAACATCGTTGAATATGAAGCTTTAATCATTAGTCTTCGCATAGCAGTCCAATGGAATATCAGTCGTCTTCATGTTTATGGAGATTCACAACTTATCATCAAACAAGTCCTTAATGAGTTCCAGACCAAGGAGGACAAAATTCTTCCTACAAACGCATGGTAGATGATTTTAAGTACTTTAGCCACATCTAATTTGAGCAGGTTCCTAGACTACAAAATAAAGCTACAGATGGAAAATATCATGGAAATAATTGGTTCCCTTATAGACATGCCTCAAGACCACACAGATTATGAATTCTTGGTGGAATAGTTACTAATCCCCTCCTATGATATTATAGATAGAAATAATGGTGTGTGAAATTGTGGGTGCTTAATCTCCTTGGTATCGCGATGTTTACATTTATCTACATGATAATATCCTCCCACCCAACCTAACTTGAAACCAACGCCAAGTCTTCATCCACCGTGTTTCTGACTACACTATCTTAGGCAACATGCTTTTTCGTAGGGGATATGATGGGACTCTACTTTGATGTCTAAATGAATCAGAATCTCAAGTTTCATTAAAAGAGGTACATAGTGGCGTATGCGGGGCCCATACTAATGGAATGAACTTGGCCAAAAAGCTTTGATGCACTGGGTATTATTGGCTGACAATGGAACATGATGACTGAGTTTTTCAAGAAATGTGTACTGTGCTAGCAACATGCAGACTTGATTCATGCTCTTGCAAAAGATTTACAACCGATTACAACACCGTGGTCATTTTCACAATGGGGTTTAGACCTAATCGGCAAGATATATTCCCCATCCTCCAATGGTCATGCCTTCATTATCACTACCACTGATTACTTCACCAAGTCAGTGGAAGCAATTCCACTCTCCCTTATCACAGGCACCCAAATTTCCAAATTTATCCTTTACCATATTCTCTGTAGATATGGTATCCCTTCCACCATCATTATTAATAATAGAAAGCCTTTAAAAACTAGCACATACAACAACTATGCAAAACATTTCACATCCAACATCGTTGGTCCACACCCTATTACCCTCAAGGTAATGGTCAAATTGAAGCGACCAACAAAACCATAATCAAAATCCTGAAGAAAGTTGTCAACAATACTAGTAATGATTGACACCTCCATCACAATCTCACCGTTTGGGCTTACTGCACTTCCATCTGCACCCCTACAAGCACCACCCCATACTCACTTTTGTATGGTTTTGATGTCATCTTGTCAATTGAGGTTGAACTCCCATCCCTTTGCATCTCTTTGAAGAACCTAATCAGTGATAAAGAATATCGAGTTGCACATCTT
This sequence comes from Sequoia sempervirens, assembly GCA_007258455.2. Classification (NCBI taxonomy): domain Eukaryota; kingdom Viridiplantae; phylum Streptophyta; class Pinopsida; order Cupressales; family Cupressaceae; genus Sequoia; species Sequoia sempervirens. Next base: position 180,181 of record VDFB02098433.1, on the reverse strand, counting down.
AGTCAATTAGAACTCATAGATGGAAATCATCTCAATGCTTATAACCAACTTCAAGCATATCAGCATTAGCTAAGAAGAAGCTATAATAAAAAGGTTCGACCATGTCAATTCAACATTGGAGATCTTGTGCTAAAAGAAAATCAGCATACCCAACAAGACAGAGAGAAGAAAGGCAAATTTGAAGCTAATTGGTTGGGTCCTTATGTTGTCACAGCAAAATATGGTTCAAGAGAATATCATCTCACCACACTTAAAGGAGAACCCTTAGAAGATCCCATCAACATTTTACATCTAAAATAGTTCTACACCTAAGTTAGCTAGGTTACCCCACCTAGAAAATACCAAAAAAAGTAAAAAATCTAGAAAATACAAAAAAAAGAGTCAAAAATCCAAAAAACAGTGTTGGCCTCGTACAATGATTTAACAACTAGGCCCTTACAGTCGTGATTCAGAGATTGGACATCTTACCTGAATAGCTATTTCAATCATCATGAAGGTGCATTTAACTTTTCAACCCAGGGACGTGAACTTGAAATGGGTCAGCACAGTATGTGCACTAGGAACTCAAAGTAGCCATTTTCATTCTATAGCTAAGAAAGATGCAATGTTGAAAGTAAATTGCTTGGAAAGGAATAACATAAATGTTGAACATCAACCGACAACTATACTAAGCTTGAAATGCATAACAGAAATGAAAATTTGAACAACAAACAGAAAACTACTATGTTTGCTTTGGCTGTAGGAATAGTCACTGAATGAAATTCTAGTGGCTGTAGGAACAGTTAGCACCAAATTCTTAACTAATTATTGAAAAAAAAGTAATAACTAGGCTAAACTAAGCTAAAGGATGGATTGCTCACCAAGTGGGCCCCCTTGGATGAGTATCCTCTACTACTAATGAAAACTCAGATGCTTAAACTTAGAACTTCATTTTATTCATTAGGAAACATGAGTACAATAGAGCAGTGTAACTGTATCACTGAAAACTAAGAATGTAAGTACAATATCAGATAGCACAACCTCTTGAGAAGGAGCATCAGATCCTTATTTATATTACCAACTAAGCAAGGCAGTCAACTCCATGAACTAGGAGGATTCCAATTTAGGGAAAGCAAAGAAAATGGAGAGGCAATTACATGCACATCAAATCTGGTCAGACGTGTCCGCAAATTTAGCACAGCAGTAACATTGATATTTGTTCAACAACATTAAAGTCTACTACAAGGCGATTACATTCAATTTGCATGGGGAATCTCCTATCATCGACCTCCTTTAACCTTTAATGATCCCCTTGTTGGACGTTATGGTGCATGCCCAACTGGCAGTGTCTTTCTCAATTTAGTATCTTCAAATTATATTTGCCTAGAAATGTTAACACACACAATAATTGCATATCTATAACTACCTTAAAGAACATTCATTAATCACATGCAGAATTAATATAGATAGTCCATATAACATGCCAATGTCATTAAAGATTTGCAAAAATAAGATTAGACCCAATGTTTATAGTTTTGAGGAAATATCATAAAAATATCAACACTTAACATCAAGGTCCATGATAACTTCAACAAACAAATCATAAATTCTACCCAAAATTAGACCATAAACTAGGCTCATCAAATAGTAAAGAGAAATAAATTGTCCTATGGTGAAAACCACCCTTGGTGGCACCTTAGATAAGTATGTTTGGTGAAAACCTAACAATAGGCACGATTCGCAGAGGGCTTAATCATTATCTACCTTGCATCCCACTTTCCTATATGCTTGCATCTCCATCATCCTATCGTGGCACCTGACAACATGCACCATTCATAGAGGGATTGATCATTATCTACCTTGCATCCCACTTTCCTATATGCTTGCATCTCCATCATCCTATCCTAACATCCTATCGTATCCATCATTCATCTACATCCTATCATCCATCACTTGTGTATTTTGATTGAGCATTAGATAGGTATAGACTCACTATCCTAAATCATGATAGTATATTGGTGTTGTGTCATCGGTTTTGCATCCCCATCTAGGATCCTCCATTGTGTCCTTCATTATTAGGTCTCATGTGTCTACTGATCTTTGGTCCTTTTTGTTGAATTACATTGCCTCTATGCTTTTCATGTAGGCAAGGCCATCTTTGATGAGCCCCCAAGGCTTTTGTATGTCCCTTTAAGTCTTCATCATCCTCTTTATGCTTTATCCATCATTGGTCATTTTTATTTTTATCAAACTACGTTACCTCTATGCTTTCACATAGGAAAGGCCATATTTGATGAGCCCCCGAGGCTTCTGTCCATCCATTTGAGTCTTCATTGTCCTCTTTATGCTTTTATCCATTGTTGGTCGTCAGTCTTTTTATCAAAGTATGAGGTCTCTACGCTTTCATGTAGGAAAGGCTAACCTTTGATCATCCCTCGAGACCCTAGGTATGTCCTTAGGGTGTGTCTTGGTCTTATGTTGTGTCGTCAATAGTGCCCCTATCTAGTTAGTTCCTAACAAAAACATTCACTAGCCCCATGAGGTTCAATTTGTTTTGCATATCATACGTCATGTTGATCCAATGATCTACCTTTGTCAATCTTTGGTCTTAACAGGATGTATCCTTCCTCATATCAAACTATATCAATCCCATCCACCTTTTGGTCCTATGGTAAAGGATATTTGAAATTTATTATGATCTTTTAGTGCTTTTTCATTTTGTTTATCATTTGAGCTTCCTATCATACCTACTCAAGGTCACCACGATCCATCATATCATGGTGCACTTTGACAAGTAAACATAGGGGCATATCTTGATTTTATACGCAATCTTGTCTTCTTGGTTGTCCCGCATAGTACCCACCAAGATATTTGTGGTCTTGTTTTATACTGGGGCATCCTTTGTGCTTGTGGTTATTCCAACATCAATCCTTTCCAAAGTCCCAGTGACTTTTGGATGTTGGGATAACCTTCTTGTTTGTTGTGTCAATCTTATGCATACGATACTAATTGGTCTTTGTTCCTAATACCCCGGTGTCTAGTATCTTATGATACAGTAAAATTTAGTGCTCCTAATGTGATAGAATGGCATTAGAATTGCATTTCATTCATTATCGCATTACATTTCATTTATCCTGGTCCATTTTCCCTAGCCTATGATTATTGGTTTTTGGTTGTGCAAATGATATCCCTCCACCTATTCTTCCTATCAGGGTCCCTATAGTTTTTGACAAGTGCACTATATCACTGTCGTGATCCATTTCACTTTGCATTTTCATTAGCATGTAGGTTGCATTATCAATTTCATTATCCATTTCATTAGGGTGCATTATCAATTTCATTAGCCATTTCATTATCATTCCAGTAGGTTGCATTGTCTGTTTCATTATCCATTTTATTATTATCTCATTTTCTATTTGCATTTCCATTGTCATTTTAAGTTGTTTAGATTAATATATATTTGTTAGTCTAAGCATCTTAATCCATTCCATTTGCATTTTATTATTAATTTATTTATTTAGATAAATACATATTTGTTAGTCTAAGCATCTTAATCCATTCCATTTGCATTTCATTATCAATTAAGTTGTTTAGATTAATATAGATTTGTTTGTCTAAGCATCTTCATCCATTCCATTTGTGTTTCATTGTCCTTTTAAGTTGTTAAGATTAATATAGATTTGTTAGTCTAAGCATCTTAATCGATTCCATTTGTATTTCATTATCATTTTAAGTTGTTTAGATTAATATAGATTTGTTAATTTAAACATCTTAATCCATTCCATTTAAATTTCATTATCATTTTAAGTTGTTTAGATTAACAATATATTTGTTATTCTAAGCATCTTTATATATTTTTGTTGCATTTCATTATCATTTTAAGTTGTTTAGAATAATATATATTTGTTATTCTAAGCATCCTAACTCATTACCATTTTCACTTTCATTATCATTCTAAGTTTGTTTAGAATAATATATATTTATTATTCTAATCATCTTAATCATTTTTTCCTTACATTCATTCCATTAAATACATTTCATTCATTCACATTCATGTCATCTCATACATTCATAATCAAATATTCCAATGCCATACATAAACATCCACGTCATACATGAACACATGTCATAATCCCATATGCATACATAACAAATGAAAATCATATCACCACCTACATCATAAATCATCATAATCATATCCATATCATACTCATTAACCACAAGCATCACATCCTACATCACAAAGTGCCAATCATGTATACCATAATACACACATCCATCATAATCATAATCACATGCTTGCCATACATACATGTGTAATAATATAACAAGGGCATCCAATAAACATCATGTAGACATCACATGTAGGGCATCATCATAATCATCCATATCATATATAAATCATAATAATTTCCATCATAAAGTCCATAATATCCATGACATAGTCCACAATAAAAGCCCATATAGTGTCCAACAAAATAATCAGTACATGTACAAGCAAATAAGAATGTATAAATGAATGTGTATAACTGACACATCATGTGTACTGAATTAGAAAGAATAAAGAATCTCTGACTCAATCTATCAAAAACATTTGTACATGAACTCTGTGCCTATATATGTATATCTCTATTGGGTATCTATCAAAATAAGGACCTTGTACCTGTCCTCCTATCACCCCTATCATCCCTGTACTCCTAACCACTGCTCCCCGCATCTGATCACTATGGGGAATTAGGCACTCTCCCCCTATCTCTCGATGGAGTCTCCTTGTAGGCACTAGTCTTTCCTGAGCCTCTACACTTTGTGGGCCCCAATCGTGATAGTCTTTCCCTATACACAACTGACCGTGCATATGGAGCTACCCTCTATGCAGGATCAGGCACAGCTATGTAATAGGCACCCATCGAATAGCCTGCCTCAATAACAAACATCATCATATAGGGATGTTGATGCCTGTGTTGTATCCCTCTCCTAGTGATATCTATCTCGCTACCCCTATAATCTGGCCCTCTCTAGCTCCCAGGAATCTTGGGCTAATTTCATGCTTGTCACTTGCCCCTCAACCTGCCCTACCCATCTGATTGCCTCATCCCTCTCGCCATATAATCTCTCCACCTCCCCCTACAGCCTCTCTACCTGCACTACTACACCGTAATCTACCATAAGTTGTGCTCCCTGTAATCTCTCCACCTCCACCTGCATCCTCTCAATCTCTACATTTGTTGCCCTTAATCTCTGCTATAGGACTCATATCTGTGCCTGTGCCCCCACTAGCCTCTTTGTTGTGGCATCTTCATGTCATAAATGGTATAGCACTATAGCCCTCCCTCCATGTTGATCCCCCTCACCTCCACCTCATGAGCTACCTCTCCCTCTACCCTTGCCTCTAGTGCCACTGGTGCACACACTGGTGAGTCATCTTGTCGAACTATTGGTGTAATCCTCACAGGAATCCTCCCCTGCCGCCAAGCCACATATTTGGTTGTGGCCCTTACATCATCCATGTTATCTCTCCATGACCATATTTTCTATGCCAGCTCATCCCATATCTATCGTGCACTATAAATGGCACTCTACAACCCCAACCTCTCTCTTGGGTAATCCTCTAGTATCTCTGCACTAGCTTCAAGATGTCCTGTTGCACCCCAAACTATCAAGTAACCATGTCTAGCCTATATAGCTCAATGATATAAGAGTCTCACCCTATCAAGTAGCATCTGTAGACACTAAAAAATGTCCTAAATAAGCAAGCATCATTTTTCTTGGTCGTCATCCTTTGATAATTGAATAATTTTAATTATTCAAATATGTTTGATCACAATCCTCTATTAATTAAATAATTTTTAATTATTTAATTAATTCACCTTCCCGTTTCTATTCTATCCTAATCAATTAAAATTATTTAATTGTGTTGCTAATATACCCCTTTCTTCAATAATTAAATAAATTATTATTTATTTAATTATTTGTCCTTCATCTATAATCAGATAATAATTATTATTATTATTCGACCTTTTATTCTTCTATGATTAAATAATTGTTGAAATTATTTAATTCCTCTTTAATTTCCATCTTCCAATTTAATTAAATTGATTAATTTAATTAAATGCTCCTTTTTCATTTCCTCCAAATAAATAATTTGAATAAATTATTTATTTGCCACTTATCCCTTTCCTCCATTTTCCTCCATTTTCGAATAAATAATTTAAAATAAATTATTTATGCACCTCCTCCAGTCAAAGATACCCTATCATTAACCCCTGTCATAGCCTCCATTGCTATCATAGTTGTTGACGTCATACCTGTCGTGATTCCTCCAAGAATGGAATATTCTTGGTGCATCAATACTGGACCATTAATCTTAGCATCTTTTTGGAGACTCGATCTCAACCATCCATTTTATAACCTCCCTCTCATGCATCCTCATTCGCTAATCTTGGAATCCTTCTAGATTAATCTGGACCATCCATTCGAATGGTTGCCTAAAAAAGCAACCTTCCTCCTCCATTTTCAACTTAACAGCTAATTGTCTCCAGCTTTCTAATTACTATTTTGCAGGTATTTGCACATGTGAAGCAACAAATCTGAGGGCAAAGATTGCAAAAAGGAGAAATAGGAGAGCAAGGGAAGTGATTCAAGATTTAAGCATGGGAAAATTTAATGTTCTTATTTTCTCATGCTTTCATTGTTTTCTCTTGTTTAGATGTGGTTAATAATCTAGAGGTGTTGGCTTTGACTATTCTAGGCTAGAAACTCATAAACCCCATCTTACATTGGTGAAGCCAATGTGAACATTGTTTTTTGCAAATTTTTCGTACGGATTTTACTTGTTTTTGCATATTTTGGCTACGGAACAATGCAACTGTTAAGCACAGCGACGCATTTGTAGAGAAGTGACACATTTGACAAATGCAGTGACACACCCATCCAGAAACGATGCATCTGCAAGAGGCACCCATGGGTAGGAGAATTTGAATTCAAAATTGCGATGCAACACAGTGATGCAACTGCTAAAAGGAGTGACGCATTTGTCTGCTAGTTAAAAAAAATCATTTTTAGTATCTTTTTCATCTTTCTTTTGATTTCTCTGAATAGAATAGAGTTTTTAGGTTTCTGATCTTTTGTTTTCAGCATGTGGCTTTAGGTTAGGACTCCCAAAATTGCTTCTCTTTGGAGCAACAAAAAAATTGAGTCCTTTAGTTTTTAGTCTTATTTGAGTTTTAGTTTAGTTTAATCTCTTTGCTTTCATTTTTAGTTTAGTTGTTAGATTTTGGTTTTGGTTTGGTGCTAATCCATTTTTGGTGTTGTGGACCTAGATCCTATACCTACAAAAACACAACAAACAACACATTAATAAGGTCAATGCAAACTATAATGTAGATCCCTCAAGAAATCCATTTGAATGTAAGAGAAAAGGAATAACATGAAGAAGACAACAAACTTAAAGCTAAAATATCAAATCCTATTCTAAAACAAAGCAAACTCTTAATCTCTTGAGGGAGTTGGTGCCAATTTGATGTGAAAATTGGCCCTTTCCCAACTCCAATGGTGTGATGAAGATGATTTGATGAAGATTGTGATCCACTTTGTTGAAGATTGATGAGTGCTCCAAGACAAAATCTGCATAACCTAGCTATAAAACGCAATGAGATGGATGAATATTGCTATGAATTTGAGTATAGTAAGTTTACTCAAGTTGTGGATGATCAAATGAGGAATGAAGCCTCTTATTTATAGAATGTCAAGTTGAAGAGATGTCCAAAATGGAGCAATGTGGGACTAAGAATCAACCAATGACAAAGTGCCACTTGTCAATATGTGAATGGATGGAAGATGTGCAAGTTTTGAAGAATGTGTCAATAAATGCATATATTTGAATTTTGAAATTGTTGAAATGACATGTAAGAGGGAAAGAAGGTGCATTGAATGCCACTTGGCTCAAGGAAAAAAGACTTTCTAGGTGGAGTAAATGCCTTGTTGGAAGGAAAAAGTCCACTTGGATTTTGAATTCAAATTTGAGGAATATTCCTTTATTATGCCTTTTGAGAGAAAATAGAGTTTTGATAAATGAATTAAATCTATTTTCTTGTGCAAGTTGCAAAAGCTAGAGGATGGGACATTAAAAGAGATTAAATTAATCAAGGTTAATTAATTTAATGAGAGATCAAAATGATGTGACATATTGATTTAGATTTATGGATTGATTTAAATCAAACATGAGAAGAATATGGCTTCAAGATTAATTAAATAAATATTTTTGTTTTATTTAACCAAGGAGATGAAGTTAGATTAAACTAAATAAAGTTTTAATTCATTTAATTTAATGGGTGAACTTTTAGAGATTTAATCAAATAAAATAATTATTTAATTAAATAGGGATCGGACTGATTGATTTAATTAACAAGAAATTATGACTTAATTAGATAAATGATTTATTTAATTAGGAGAGGAATATTGATGAATTTAATCAAATAAAGGTATTTGATTAAATGGTTAGACCGAGGGATGATTTAGGATGAAGCGATGTTAGTGGTCGGGACCAGATGTGCAATGTCAATCAGTATATTTTACGTGTCTACATTTTGCCCCTCTTTGAAGCAGTGCGCTCATTACATTGGTTCAAAGAATAAACAATCTCGATCAAAAGCTAAAAAAATTTGATTTTTTTAAAAAAAATTGCCTCACTGCTGCCCCGGCGAAGGAAATTATGGTAGCATACTGCCCCCTCGAGAGATCGAATGAAAATTCTGATTTTTTGGGTGATCTCGCAAAAAAAGAGGACAAGGTACCCGACAGGTCCATAAAGGCTCCGGGAAGTCAAAAAACCCTAATTTTCAAGCTTAAATAAGCCTCAAGGGGCCACTTCCAATTCATTTGAACACATTCAGCCTTAAGAGATTTCATGATTTGAGCTTTGATACCCTGACGAGATGGCACAACGACAACTTCCATTACATATCTTCGACTGAGTACGAACATACTAGCGACCTCCCGACATCGGTGCACCAGTATGTAATCCTTACCTGAGCTTTGTTTTTTGTTTTACATGTGTATTTATTGCTTTTAGAACTAGGTTATTTGTAGCGGTACTATATAGTGCCACTCAAATTTCAAATTGGACTGCCGCTGTGGAGTTTGGAGTTTGAGAAGATTCCTCAAACTTCGACACCGCAATGGACTTTAAAATTAGGGTTCAGGGTGCTTACGCAAAGTGCACCACCATGGTGCAATTTGAGATTTTGAGACCCCAGCGTCGTTGTTTACAAATTTTAAATTGTGACGCCTTCACAGTTTACAACACTGGACTAGTTTTTTGAATGCTCGGTATAAAATTTCTCAATGATTTTAACATAATGAACTTTCCTGATGCAGGAGGGGGCGAGGGAGCTCTATTCTCATGAGCACATATCATAGAAAATATTTGGTTACTTGCATGATCTGACTGACAAGGAGCAAGATAGACTGCGAGAGATGGGGCTATGGTATATTGCCTATACAGCACCTGTGTGGACCCACCTTGGCATGATGTCTGCGCTTGCCGAGAGATGGCACAGTGAGACATCATTCTTTCATCTTCCTACTGGCAAGGCCACTGTTACCTTGGAGGACGTGTGGCACATCCTTAGATTGTTGATTCATGGTCAGCGAGTTATTTATGATATGGATGTCAAACGGGATGCCTGCCATGCAGTTCTGGCCACATATGAGGTTATGTTTTGCGAGGGTCAGATAGAGTTGGAGCGTCATTAGTTGCTCACATCACCATTTCGTCTAGTGACAGCTGCTATAATTTCAGGTCTTGTTGCCCCCGATCAACAAGGCTGGTATTTCAATCCTGGCTGGGGGCTTTGCTGGGAGCAGATGGTTCGTGACCGGCTAGTCCGTTTTGCATGGGGTTTGGTTCTTCTTGCCTCCCTTTATAGGGATTTATATGAGTATGCATACTTGGATGGTCAGGCACTTGGTGCAGGTCTCACGCTTCTTCACATGTGGGCATGGGAGCACATCTCAGTTCTTCGGCCGCAGATTCTTCCAATGCCAGTCGGACCAGATGATCCAGTGGTTTGGCACTATAGGGGCGGTGTGTCCTTCACACACACAGGAGAGCATGAGATCCCTCACTGGAGGAGGGTTATTAGCGAGATGACAGTGTTTACAGGGCGCCCCTACCTTGGTCAGTCCAAATGGGCCGACGATGTGCAGCAGTTATTCTTTTCCCATCAAGATTGATTTATGTAGGGGCGGGAGGATACCATGATTGAGCGATACCTGCCTGGACAAGTTCAACATCAATTTGGGGAGGTACATGATAGGCTAGATGATGATTATGTGGCCATTTTTGCTCATATAGTGTCACAAGGTGCTTGGGGGTGATACATTCCTGCCTCTGAGGCAGTTGACAATTTCAGGTAGCTAGTAGCCCAACCATGGGCATATGATCAAGGGGTTGCAAATCCAGGAGTTACCCAGGCATACAGAGAATGGTTTTGACTGCCTCTATTTTTGATAGTTCCAAGTGCACCCTCCATTCAACGGGGAGCCAAGGGTAGGGGAGCAGGCCGAGGACAAGGAGGTGGCAGCCCTCCAGCAGGACAGCCAGCACAGGATCAGCCTGCACAGGTCCAGCCAGGATAGGTTCAGATGGATCAGCCTTGTGCTAATGTACAAATGCAAGATCAAGACCAAGGGTTGGAGAGTGGACATGATGGGCACTAGGATCGAGCCTCCACACCACCATGAGCCGAGGGTGAGGACCAACCTCACGTGCAACCTCCTCCAAGACAGCCAGCGGATCAGGTGGATCCAAGGGATAGGATGATAACACAGTTCCAGGCCCAGGTCCAAGCCTTGACAACAGAGAGAGACTAGGCCCGTGCAGAGAGGGACCAGGCAATGCTACAGAGGTAGGTTGTAGAGCTACAGGCGGCTATAGAGATGGATCGTAGATAGTAGTTAGAAAGTATGGTGGCCTCCTCCCACAGCACAGTGCCTCTTCGTTCTTATAGGGAGGCCATCCGGGAGGCAGACTATTATCGTTTACTTTATCATCAGGCCGTACCCAAAGTAGCCCGGGCCCCAGATTACTCATAGCGAACCAGCCACAGACTGGCAGAGGGTCATAGTGACAGAGGTGAGGGTAGTAGACAGGAAGGTTAGACCTCATTTTGATCAAGATATTATTCTTTTGTACCATATGGGCTCATTTTTTATAGCTCATTGGGCCTTTTTGTACTTATTGACATACACATGTACAATGATCTGATTATTTTCTACTATGACAGTTACCTGTTGATATATATGAGATGATGATGTTGATATCATGTGTCATGTACCATTTATTTATTATGCATTTATGGATGGTTCTATTTCTATATGTGATGCAATAATACTATGGTGTTATGTGATGGATGCATGGATGTATTTCTTTTTGCTAGTGTATGCATTATGTGATGGTTATGCGACTAACATATCTATATTATGTCTCTAATAAATGATGACATATGATAGGTAAATGGATTTATATGATATGTGATATGGATATATGATAGATGATATGTATGTTTATATGGTGATGCAATCTATATGATGATTTACGTATGTTGATGCAAATGTAATGATTTATGCACTAATTTCTTTTTCAATTTCCTTTTATGTTATGATGGTGTGAATGCAGTGATCCTAATATGCTGCTATGCAATGATGAATGTATGTGATTTGGCATGTATGATATGCCCTTGTGACAATGATATGATTTATATGACATGATATATTATGCAAAATGGTATGGAAATGATTTATGTTGGATACGCAAAATGATATGTGAGTAATGATATTATGATGTGCATGTGAAATGATATAATGAATGCTTTTATGAGGTGTTTTATATGATTATGGATAGATTTATGCACTTAATGTGATGGATTGTGTATAATGTTTATGTTCCTATTATGCTTTGTTTAATTATGCACAGGATGCTTATAATGATATTTTGCGAAATGAAATGCAAAATGCTTTATGAGATGTTCTATATGATATGGATGAATGATGGATGGTATGCATGTTTATGATGATGTATGCTTTATGCAAATGGATGCAAATGTCTAATCTATTTATGTGATGCGATGGTGGTTATATGATTATGCAAATGGATGATGTGATGGATTTTTTATTTATATGCCAATGTGTATGTAATGTTATGATTATGAGATGTTTAGAATAACAAATCTATATTATATGCATATGAGATGATCAATGTTTCTATATGATATGCATTGTGTTGATGATTTGTGGGTGCAGGATTAATGATGGTGGTGATTAACTGTCATAGTACCTTGTTAGCGTGAAAAGCAAGAAGAAATGGAAGAAAGAAGAAATTTCAACAAGACAAAAGATGATGATGATGATGATGATGATGATGATAAACATCTGTCATGGAGTTGGGATTTTCAAAGGGCCAATTATCTTATGTTTGATAACACACATAAATACGATACATCAAAGTATTAAGAACTAGGATGACATTGTCTTTAGTGTGATGGACTTTGACTCGACAATCAGATAGGAGTATCCTTGTTCACACCTGACATACAGAAACCTTACTAGGATGCACTTTAGATATTTCAAACATCTCGAACCAAAATATAGGAAAGAAAGCCTTCCTCTGTGGTCAACAAAATATCTAAAACACCCTTCGTACATACCTAAATAAAGCAAGTATTCACCGAGGTTATATTACAAGAATGTCCAACAAGCGCAACAGATAAAAAGATAATGATCATTGCCCCATTCCTATTTCTCTAAATCCCTTTATTGGGGACATCACTAAGAGGTCCTTGGCATGGGCACAATAAGATAGATCAAAAGATAAAGACACAGTAAACCAACAAGTTGATGTTCTTCAATACCACTAGCCAAGACTAAACTACGATGATGTCTGATGTTGATGTCCATTCTAGGAAGGATGCATCCTAGGACATGACGATATCAGATGATTTGATATGGGACTTGATTGGATGATAGGCTATTGACCCAAAGATTTGACCAACTTGTTTACGTACTAACTTAGATTTCAAGATTTTGACTTTTGAGCTTTCACTTTTTTAACCTGCTAGACTTGTCTCCAATTGTTTTACCAAAGGTTGAGGATGACGATCGTTTATTATGAATGATGTTATCGCGGGTGAAAGAAAAATGGGACAGATGGATTTTTATTTCAAATATTTGGATTTTTTTTGGAGTTTTGAAATATTTTGAGGTTGTTTTTGGAATTTTTCAAGATTTTAATAATGTTTTGATTTTCGATTTTCAAATGTTTTGGGGTTTTCTGAGATTTTGAACAAGAGACTAACCTAAGGACCTATCCTAGGGGCCTCAGGGGCTAATCAACAGATTAGCCTTGCCTACATTATACACGCAGAGACCACATAGTTCGACTAATGACTCAATCGATTTACAGATGAAGATATACATGATGAAATATCAATTTATTATGACAGACTTCTAAAGGACTAACCTAAGTGTCTCGGGGGATGATCAAAGATCAACCTTGCCTACGTTCAAGGCTCAGAGACCCGTAGTTCGACAAGATGACTGTTTTTTATTTTTTTGACTGAATTTTTGACCTATTTTTTGGGATTTTGATATGTTTTGAATATTTTTTGGATTTGGTGATTTTTTGATATTTTTGGATTTTTATTTTATTTTTTGATTTTAGGACTTCAAGAGTGTACACAAATTTGATTCGATGAGAACATGCCCGCAACATGATGTAATAGACTGCTCCAATAAAGGCGGGACAAACTAACCTTGGGAATGGGCCGAGTAGTACTAGGAGGGATCATGATATGAACACAGGACCAAGCTATGATGCGGATGTCAAACGGATGGGTGATGAATGGAGATTTGAATGTGATGGATGATGGAAATGTAATGGATGGATGATGCAGAATAAGCCATGAAGGTTCTAGTGGATGGAACGTGCTTATTTACACAAGGCGCCTGTTTACCAGGTTTTCACCAAAGTACTTTTCCAAAGTGCCACCGAAGTGGTTTTCACTAGAGGACAATTTTTTCTCTTTACTGTTTTTAATCCTTTTTTCTGATTTTTTGGATTTTTTGCTTTTTAAATTTTTTTTGTTATCACCAAGACACCTGTTTGCTAGATTTTCGCCAAGATAACCA